>JAACYV020227310.1:0-19974 GCA_009936425.2 Chrysaora fuscescens | reverse complement strand
AGTTTTACCTATGCGTTATTCCCCACCCTCCTCTCCCTATTCTGAGCGCTTTTCTGCCATCCCTATTTTCCCTTCTGTTTTCTTTCTTCCCCCTTCTCAGTCGCCTTTCTTTTCGGCGTATTGACAGGTGTTTCAGCTTTTGTGGGGCGGGGAAATCCTTTGTGTTGGTTTCCCTGTCCCAATCACCGTCCTTAACTCTATCAATTTCTCAGGCAAATTGATGGGCTGGAACACCGAATAGCCCAAACATATTTTCCTGAAGGTAAGTCGAGCCTATAGCAGGGATTAAAGTGAGTTGTGAAAAGCTGAGCCTATACATTGTTGTCGATGTTGAGCCTTGATAACTCAACAATAACGATAACTCAAGTTATCGAGCCTAATTTGTACATTTGAATGATTTATTGTTGTAGAACTTAGGAAAAGGAATGTTTTGAGAGGGAAAACTTGTGAATATTTCCATAATTTCTCAAAATTTCTCTTTTTATTTGAAAATAATATTAATTTACATTGATCATATCTATCTTATCTTTTCTCTTCTTCCTATGACAATGATTTTATATTATCCTTCACTGTAAAATGAATAGTTATCGTTTAGTTGTTGCTACTGAAGTTCATGTTGAAGGGAATGAGTGAAACGTCTGACACTTGACCATTGAAGTCTTTTTATCTATGAAATCAATTCGTTCAATGAAATGGTAAATTAATGAAGCGATATTTTAAAAACAACTTTCCAATACTAAAAAGTTGTTCAATGATATAGCAATGTTATTCGACAATAAACTTATGCATTTGTTCTAAAAATGTTAGGTGAAATGTATGATCTGTTTGACTGGGGCTTTAGGGGGGAGCAATTGAAGTAAGTAACGTCTAAATAACTTTGATATCACAGCGGCTGTCTATAAACACGAATCAAAGACTATGCTACAGATCTAGTTATGTGGCTATCTTGGTCTTGAAGGGTCTCCACAGAGTTTTCCTCTGCCCAATGCATCTCTTAAAAAAATAGACATCACAACGAGCTTTGCGTTTAAAGGTGAGAAAAGCTAAAAATTTTGGATAATTAATAGCGCATAACGGCAACAAAACTTGCACATTAATAATACTAAATGTATTGTTTTTACGTGAGGATGTAATTTTACATGAACAATACGAAAAGCCTATTTGAATTTATACTTAAATATTTCCCGTGATTCGGTGAATCCGATCCCAGAATTCAAGTTGGTCTATTGATCGAATTTTTCTCCAGAGAAATAGATAATAAAATGTAGGATGTAAACAGTAAAAATAGGTCTGCGTGATTAACGATGATGTCATTCTGTTCACTAAAAACGTAAGCATCGAATGGTAAAAAGCAACATTACATCTACGAAAAATGCTAAAAAAAGATTCAAGAACAGATTAGAATGAGAAACAGAAGATAGAAAGAAGACACAAAACAGTCATAGTCATTTCCTCAGTACAAAAAGTTATAATAAGGAGAAATTTAAAGTTTCAAGTCTGCAGCACTTGACAAGATCACAGAAACACGATTGGGGGACTGCATTCTGGATTTGTACTATTAATAGTGGAAGACAAAATCCAAGTTCGTCCTGTATAAGTATCACCAACTGATTGGAATGCTTCACATTTCAGTTTTTGCGAACGATATCCTCAAGTGATTGCTTTCTGACAGCTTATAGTTATGAAGTTTCTATGAAAAATATAGAAAAATGAATTCAATACCTCGCAAGGGTCATCATTTCCATAATTCAAAAAAGCGACGCAGTTGCAATGTAGGAAGAATGATGTCACGCAAATTTTGCAGAGTGAGCAGTAAGTTTCGAAACAATACAGTTTTCAAGAGCATTCCAGAAAACCATATAATAGCTAACCGTAGCTAACATCCACATGTAAATAAAATTGAATGAAATAGAGCTTGATATCGAGGCAGCAGCTGGTAAAAATGCAAGCATCTTATAATGTCCCAAATCATTTCTGTTCCCTAATTATGAAAACCCATTAAAAATTTCTAAAAATGGCGCCTTTGCTCAGCAGCTGAAAGAATCAAAAAGGTAACGAATTCATTGCTTGTCGGAATCTACCCTGAAAACCTCTATCAAACCAGTGGGGTTAAGCAAAAACAGTCCAGCAGGAGAGATGTGAGAATCGCAGGGATTTTCACGATAGAGCTGACTAATTCAAGGTAAGTGACTAATTCAAGGTCAAGACGCGCAGACTAAGGCCGGTCTATTTTAATTCTGATCAAGCAGTTCCAAGAACGATGCCGCATACTCTAGAATGCTATTTATGATATAATTGCCATATGTTTGTCACTATTTTAAAAAGTTTGCTTTGTAATACGGTTATTATTATTATTTCAGGTAGATCAAAGGAAAGGTTTGCGAAAGCATTTTGAAAAATAAATATAAATCACGCAAAAAAAATCACGACAAGATTCGATTACCTGACCTATTATTCATCATGCAACTAAAAGCACCCCATACTATAGCTAACAAAGTATTAGGGAAATTTGTGTTATAAATATCTGTATTACCATCAATGCAAGACACGCTTCTTCGACTGACGACATTTGCATAAGAGCCATCTTTCTGTCCTTTCTAAATATAAAAAGACCAACATCCCATTAAGCTTTTTTTTCTAACTGAAATAATTACAAATTGCACATGATACCAAGGGCACTAGTTGAAAAAATACTTATTCTCCATTCACTACACCAATTAACAAGAAATGTGAAAACTTACGGGAAGAACCGAAAAGCAACGATAGAGCCATAGCATCCGAATACATCTTGAAGTTCATCACCCGAAGTTTGTTCACTGGAAGGAAAAGCTTAAGAATATAATCATCTTGAGATTGTTTAGTAATTTTGGATTAAATTTAGAGCACAGTGAGAAACCTAATTATTTTTCTTGATTTAAGTGAGCTATCCAAAGAAAGGCGTTTCATTGATTTATCGCAATCGACAATTCTTGTTACACTTTGCAAGATTTAAGTTTGAAAATAGGCAAGTAACAACATAATATGCTGAAGTTCTTCGTGATAATGTGCAAAATAACAATAATGAGAAAACAGAAACACTCTTACGGAATGTTGGAAAGATGTAAGGTCTTGATGGGAGGGTATATATTTTGAAAGTTCTTAGAGCCTGGTTTCTGGAAAAGAAAGGAAAACTATGAGGCGAAATACATATAAAACATGCTTAAAATACACGAATTCCTCTAAAAGACTTTTGCCTCCAATTCAGCTTTAGTATGGCAATTCAGCTTTAGTATAGTATTGACCACAATGTGTTATTCATCAGAATTACTGATTTATCATGCAACTGCGATGACAAATGACGTTATTAGCTTTAATCTCCGCAGTTTGATATGCAATTAACATAATTCAAAAGATCACCCCCAAAAAAGAACAAGCGTTGAAAATGATATTTAAATAATGACAATCAACGACAAAGTCTGACCGATTTCATTATATATACATTTAAAACAAACCTTAAATCGATGAAGCGAAGAATCAGAGTAATCTTTTGTTAGTTCTCTGTCCTTTTAAATAAAGAAAAGAGTAATATGATGAAAACATCGTTGTAACTAGCAAACTGCAAGTTGAATAAACCTTTTGAATCAAGAAGATACCACTTTTCATTTAATCACCTCGGGGATTTTGTTTTGATGACAGAATAGGGTGCCCTGCAACACTACTGGAATTTAAGACGTTGTTCCACTCCTGCACAAGATTGTCGAGCACCAAGAACAGGTCGTTGAGTCACAAAGCAAACGAAAATACTCCTTTCATGGCTCAAAAATATGTTAGAGGGATGAGTAAATGATTAAGTCAACAATTAACTACAATTATGCAGCAACAACAATTAGAAAAGTGGATTATAAGATTGCACGTTTTGAATTATTCAGTTTGTGGGATATTTCAAACGGTGTACCATCGCAAAAGTTTCAATTAAGAGAAAAGGTAGAAGCAAATAAGTCTATGATTAAACGAAAGAGTCAAATAGGCAACATAGAGCGTTACCTCGTCTTCGTTACGAGGCATATTGACGGTTGTATGTTTGGACCTCGAAACTCTGATTTCTTTGCCATAGATCCTCACACCATTCAAATGTTGTTGAGCTAGAAATTAGTTTTAAATATTGTAAAACCCTCAATAGAAATGCAAACCCATTCAAAGGCGCAAATACAGATCATAAGCTACTACGAATGATGCTTAAGCCTTAAGCTTATAATCGAAAACTGACATGCGGATTTAGCCTCAATTCTGAAGCTTAGTATCCATACCAGTCAACGCCTATATGGTTTGTAAATGGATATTTCAACAGACTCATTCAGAAAACAGGGAATTTATAATTTTATGTAGGGTAAACTATATTTCGAGAATAGTCATATGAAAAATCACTTGATAAAACAATATAATCTCAAATAAATATCATGTTTTGAGACATACAACAAATGAATCTGTGTTGCTTGTATGGATTAAGCACCATTTGCAAATCCTGACGTTTCGATATGGTCTACAAAAGTATTAGTAAAAAAATGAGGAAGGGATAGGCTTCTTGAAGAAAAAACTGACAAAATTATACCCGTTTGAGCCTGGAGACCATCAGCCATTTGAATCAATGCACTATCCTTTTTGTTGAAAAGAACCTTCACTCTGTGTACATCACCATAGTGCCCTAAAATAAATAATCTGCTATTTCGTAAAATAAAACTTTTGGGTTGAAATAAATAGCTTCATCCACTTTTTGTTTCTCGCGGAAAAAGGCACCGCACAATGACAGAGACAAATAAAACCACAACTTCTACACAAAGTATCAGTACACCGATGAACAAAATTCATCGGAAAGAAAGTGTTTGGACACATGGAAAAATGATGAGGAAAATGCCGATACAAGGTTGGGTTTCTCTTCTGAGTGTGTCAGCACTAAAGTAACGCAACGAAAAAATTTGGAGGTCTTTAGAAGCAAAGGAATTGTTTTGCACTACACATCGTTTTGTAATGCTTCGTAAAATCATAAGGCAATGTGACATTATGCAATACTACTGCATTCAAGTCTCAGTATATTCATTTATCAGGCTCGGTCTAAAAGATCCAAAATCTTTACAATGACATACCAGCTTGACCAGATTGAATTGGGAATGGTTTAAGAAAAGGCATTGCATATACACACTATACTGCATTATAGCAATGTATTCTGTATGCGTGTTGTAAGACGATAAATCGCCGGCAGCGCATGGACACTAAACAAATTTAGAAACAACTGGAAATGAAATTATTAAAAATGAGAAATTCGTAACTCAGTGCCTTAATAGAAGCTATAGGTCAAAATGTTTGAATAGCAATACAAATATAAATTAGGAATAGTAACTCCAAATAATACGTACCAAAGCAAAATGTGTCTCATAAGAGTATTTAACTAGTCAAATTGACGTAAACGTACTAAGAGTAGCAAATAGCGCAAAAGCATACCGTTCCAATTGCTGGTCATTAAGGAGTTGTCGAAGGACGAAAACGAGAGCCGAAAAAGCCCGGCAGAACACAGGATAAACTATAGAAACATTTTTACTGCTATAGCAAGTCTGAAAATATACATCAGCACAGGAAAAAGTGAAGTTTTAGCGGAAATTCCGAAAATAAAGAAATGTATCGGGGACGGAAAAAACAGTTATAAGTGGAAAAGAAGTATGGCTGTCAAAAGCAGGCCGAGCATGAATGTACACGATTTTCCCCGCGATTCTTCGAATTTTTTACCAGTCGTAGGGAAAGATAAGCCAAACTCAGCATGAGCAATGTTCTTGTCATAACTCATAATGCTTGCAAATCGCTTTTATTCATATTCACTTGCGATTACGAAAATAAGTATCAAGTCAATTGAGATTTTCTGTATATTTTATCATTAGTGAAACGGTGTGAGTTGGATCAAGTAATGAAATTTGGGTCTATACTAGGCCTATGGGAGAAAACAATGAAACATTAACTACAAGTAACTAACACTACTTAATTGGCACAGCATGGGTGTTGATCAGGGCTGTTTTCAACTGTATGGGGTTCATGTAGCTAGAGCATTTTTTGTTGCCAAGCTTATTCAATTCAATACTGAAATTGTTGCAAAATTTTGACAAGAAATAGAGATCTTTAAGACACGAGCGGTTCATGAGTAACGAAACAAGGTTTGTTAAAAGGGAAGAATCTTAGGATATCTTTGTGGAGGAAGTGGAATACGGTATAAAAAGGCTTGGACAAATTGAGATAATGGCGATCAACAAGGGTGAAGTAAAACGAAAAGTTCGCAATGGATTGCCATGCAGCATAACAAATCGATACGAGAATGAAGACTAAAGCTAGTAAGAACCTACCAAAGAGAATGAATAGGTCATCACATGAAATTTGCTAGAAGAACAGGAAGAATAATAGCATCAGCGCCAATGATGAGATAAATTGTAGAAGACAAAAGCAGCAACAGCATTGTAAGGGAAGAAAATAATAAGAGAATATTATACGTTAGAAATCTACCCAAAGACAAAAATCTTGGAAATCATAATATTTGCTTTATCATGTTTAAGCTAAAAGGTTTTACGTTAATTTCCGGTTCTACATAGATACTGAATATATGCATTCATTATTATATGATTACGGTACAAAGTCGAATATTCTTGAAAATCACTCCTAATTAAAAAGGATTTCCCCAGTGATATAAAGTGACATTAAATCAATGGTTTACATTCCCTAGCAAACAATTAGGCAGTAACGAATTTACGAATAAGCAAAGATATAAAGCAAAATATCACCTCTTCATCCAGGTTGCTAACAAAAATGACACTTCCCCCTTGACGCATATATTGAGAAGATGCCATTTGATGACCCCCACCTACAGCAAGGCCGTGAAGATTGGCAACTGTAAGAAACAAACCATAATGTAAGCAAATGGCAACCCCTATCTTGAAAATTTAAAGGTTAATAAAAGCAACACCAACTCAGTAAACCACAAATATAAATCACTATCAATGTGTCAAATAACCTATATGGTAACTGATATCATTTATTGCGCTCATATTTACATCAAGATTCCACAATGAAATATACAGAAAGGACCTACTTCCTTGCTGAAGAACATTTCCAGAACCCAAAAGAGCAGGAATACCAGGAACAGCTGTAGCTCCGAAAGGAAGCGGAACTAGACCAGCGGCACCTACACATGGGTATATTTAATTATGATTTATGTGGATTTAGCACAAAGAACAAGCAGCCAAAAAGCAAGATTATCTGACAACATGGCATAACTATCACTAAGCCACTTGAAGCAATGTTCAATGAAAATCCTCGTGGTTTGCAGCATATTTATTTAATAATGATACCATTCTATCCAGGTAGGGTTAAAAAGAACTATATTTATGAAAACTTACTTAGTGAGAGCCCTAAAGACGGGTCAACTCCGCGTCCATTTTCCAGTGATGGAAGGTCCTGTCTTGTGTAGTCTCTGTATGTGCGAAAGAGTAGAGTGCATACAAGGTAAATTATTGTTTATCTTGGAAAATGTTGCATCGATCAGAAAACCACACGGTGGCAAAGAGTTCAGGCGACAATAAAATAATGAGGGTATTATACAACTTAAACGATAATGCTCAATCATATCAAGTTCGTGAACAAAAAAATTATACTTTTTACAACACTCAGGCACATTTGCTATAATTCATTAAATTTTCGACATAGCTACTTTAGGTTTTAAGAATCTCAATTTCAAATTCGCAGTACCTGAAATCACGAGCGAAAAACAATTTCCATTTTCTTTCTATGTTTAAAGTGAATCCCCCGTCCCCCGTGAAGAATGTGGTATATTATAACATTTATGTAGTAAACGTGTGGAATCGCAGGAAGAAATAGATTTGGACCAACATTGTTTGCAAGGGAGAGGAGATATATGATCAAAATTGATTTAACTCGACGGCTCTTTTTTGGCCGATGCGGAACATAACAAGAATAAAAATTGAGCAAAAAAACAATTAATCAAAAAAGATATCAGGAACTGACTACAAAAGTGGCAATGGCTAATAATTGAAAATCAAGTGTATAACAATAAACTATATAAGGCTAGACAATATGAATTAAATGTACTACTTTTAGAAACTGGATTATCTTAGGAAGATAGTTTTTACTTAGCTAATCTATCTATTGCTATTCTATTTAAAGAAAAAACATCTATATATTCAACTGGAGATTAAAGTAAAAAATTAGTTGGATGTTTACAATAATCCAGAAAATTGAGTAAACAGGAAAGGCAAAATATAGAGTAAATTTCGACGAATTTCATTTTCTTTTTTCATCCTATTTGAGGAATAAGAAATGTGCATTTTTACGGGACTTCACAAACACCTTATAGAGACAATAAATACACTGTTAATATCAGGATACCAAATTCCAAATTAATCTCTATTGGAAGCAATTTCGGGAAACAATATGATGTTAAATCCAGTTGGCTAGCGATTGCCAAAATTATATTTCAGAAAAGCAAAAAAGAAAAACCCCGTCAAAGGGAAGGTAGAAACAAATTTACTTTTAGACTATGACTGGTCTTACAAAAGGTACAGTTTCATAGCTTCACCTGTTGTATGATTTTTAAGACATTACTATTAATCAGTATCCATATCATGTGATGGTAGTTCTGTCTTAGGTTTGTGTAATGTCAACTAATGTAACCCAGTTGTCATTTGACTTATATCTGTGTATTTTGTACATTAAATAAAGGCCAAAGGTCTAGACCACTAAGCCTGGATAGGATGTTTTGTCTATTTTCACTAGCATCATCATCGCTATCCCCAGTAAACAAAGCAAAAAAGGCTACAAAACAAATATATCCTCCAATTAACGCGTTAAATATTCACAGGGATAACTCAAGCATCATTCTCAAACATTCTAAAACTCACTTAACAATGCCCCAATAAACAAAGAACCTTGTGCAAATGAAGAAAGTTCTACGTTTTCTGATGCAAGGTTTGCAATTAGAATCAATGTGTACAGTCAAAAGGCTATAGGCCTTTCCCCCCTATCCAGCAAGATATGTTAGCATAAGGCACAGAAAATAAAGAAACAATGTGCCCAAGTCCTTTATCACATCTTGTACATGTGGATTTACCTAAATCAACATAATTCTTGATTAATGAAGTCATTGTTGTTGTTAGATTGGATGTTTTTGATCATTTAATGTAATATTCCAATAAAATATACTGTGTCTGTAATACTATGCACGGTCAGATAATACAGGAATAACTGGTTATGTCTTTCACTGTGCATACCAGAAGCAGATAAGTTGCTTTTTAATTATCAATGTTCCTAGCACTGAAAAGGCCCTTTTTAAAAATCATTGACAAAAAGAAACACATTAATTACTCATTTCTTTTTGCTTGCCCCTACTTAATTAACCTAAAACACTTTATTTGGTAACCAAATCCAACAAAAAGTTTGGAGCTTCCTGAAAGTCAAAAACAAAACAATAGACATTCAATGAACACAAAAGAAAAAAATCAAGCTAGGCTCAAAAAATGTGTCATTTTATCATCCAGCTATTTACAGATGCATATATACCTGCTTTTTTCATTGTTGTATTTTACATTCAAGTTTGTCAGCTTTGAAAATTTGATTCTCAGAGTATTACATCCTGTGTAAATGTTCTGTCCATCAAGGTTCTGAAAATTCAAAAAAATTAATGAATGGAACTACTCAAAAATGTTCATTAATTTGAGATTATGAATTTGCCACAAGACTGTTTAATCAAAATCTGAGAGCTACAAAAATCTGATAGCTACAAAAATCAACTGATGACAGAAACTAGCTAAGATCTATCTGCCCTTTAAGATATTTCATAGATTTAGATAAACTGATGTAACTCACCTTCTTCCCCTGTTCTGCACAGTGCCCTAGTTGATACTGAACAAGGGCTTGAAACTGGCCTGGTGGAGTAAGAAAATCTTTGTTGACATTTTGGAAAAAACATATTGTATAAACATGATAGAAATGTACTTATTTGATATCACAAACATCTATCCATATAACCAACAAATTAGATAAAAAATTTGTGCTGCAGCAGAATAATAACAATATCAATATTAATGGTGATCATGTGCAATGTTAGGGTTATAATGATGATACTTTGGAAATTGTATATAGATATATTCCTGTAGTAGTTTTAAATGAGTTAGCAAAGCCAATTATGCAAATGTGGTATCATTTTAATGGCATTCAGGTACACCAAATGCTAGTTCAAAATGCACTCAAGTTGGCACAGCAGCAAGAAATATTCAAGTTCTCGGTAAATTAAATCTATAGCATTGCATATGTAATTTGGCATTCATAAATCTAAAAAACAATCCTGGAAATGAGGGGTGTTTAATACTTGCATTTAAAATCAGGGACTCGTCACTGTAACATTTTGCAAAATTGATACTAACCATTACGATTGAAGGTCACAATCTTTAATATAATTCCATACTTTGAGAAAATCTGAATGAATGGAATCAATAACAAATATGCAGTAAGTGTAACTGAGAATGGAATTTAACAAAATAAATTTGGTTAATGGGATAGGGCTGTTGCTTGAAGCCAGCACCTAAGGCAATCAAAGTTCCAAAAAGTTCACAAAAATGAGTGTAACATTACTCACATGCTCATAGCTGTGACAAAGACATTCAAATAAATTGTTCAACTAATTTTTCCCCATTCATGTTTAGCAACTACACAGTAAAAAGGACTGATTGAAAAACAAACAAATGAAAGAACATTCAAAGTTTATTTTTCAAAATTAGAAACAATTCATCAACAACTAACCTGGTGAAGTATATCTACAGTTACTGGATAGATCAGCTGCTCAACTGTAACATGTAATATAGTATTTGCAGAGTTATCTCCAGCATCTGATGCAACAGAGACAGCAGAAAGTGCCTGCGAAGGGTTTGAAACAACAAGCTCCTTGTGTTTTGAGAACTGTATGTAAACTGGCTGGGAACTGAAACAAGATTTACATAATACATACAGTACTATGGATGCATCAAATTATGATACAGGTGAAGAAGATGTTATACTAGAAGGATTTACTGTATGAAAGAAATGATCTATGTTGTTTACAACACAAATAGTTATTTCATTGTAACAAAGATTAGGTGGACCTAACAAGGGGAAGCTTTGTCTTTATATTGCTTTACTGGAAATAACAGAATTTCTGATCAATAAAAAAATAATTAGATTCATTGGAATCAAGTATAATATACATACCCAATTGTTGGGGTGACAAATGTGTAATAGTTCACAGTTTTTTTTGCAGCACTTTCATCCTCTAGTTCAAGCAATGCCTGTTGATTGTTTTTCATGTACAGAATGTTGGTCACTCTGCCAAATGGAGTGCCAAGTGCAATGATCTACAAATTTAAATGTCTTCAGTCAAGGTTCATATCTGTGCAGAGCAGAACAAACTGCAAACATTATCAGTACATCCAAGAGCAAGAGCAAGTTATATATTGCCAAGGCCAATTAGATAATGTAATCCGAGCATAACCAGTTGATATTTTCACAAGGATATAGTCTTACAGTGTAAGATCAAAAATGTTTTCTCTTAGGATGCACTAATACTTCTTGCCAGTAGATATATTTGATTTAACTGACATTGTTTATTTGCTATGTTTTGTTCCCACAAATGTGCCATGAAAACAGCATTCCCACATGCAACCTCCACAGGGTACCAATTATGCAATACAATTAGTACTCAGAAGATTGTGCAAACAGCTCAACAGCAATCCGGTACTTTGCACATCATCAAAAAACCATGATAAAATACTTTAATCTGCACCATGGGGTGTAATTGGTCATATTCCAGTACAAAACCTTCCACAGATGTTATTTATAAAATAGCATTTTCTATGAATTTTTAGAATTTTTTTTGAATCTAATAGTAGAGTGAAAATAAATATAAATATTGCAAAGAAGAAAGGAATAGCCCAGCTAATGATAGAGAAAATTACAATTAATTTTGAAGCATTTCTGACACTTGGAATTGGCACACAGAGCCTTGGAATTTAGGAGGCACTAGCAGTTGTATGAAATTGGTGTTTTTTCAGTATGAAAGCATGCATAAGACGTTTCATCTATAATTCTTCACCTAATTTGTTAAACTCACTGTCTTTGTAACAATAGTAACCATCCGTTTGATTTTCAACCCTAGTTTATCTAATAGTTTAGTTAGTTGATTGGGTTTCATAAAAAAACACACAAAAAATAATCAAGAGGAATCTCTATAATCTTCCTTCTCCAATATTCAAGTTTCGATGAGATCGTTTTTATATATATTTATTAGTAGAATTCAGTCATATTTCTTGTGCATCACGAATTTTACTAAATTTATAAAGTAAAATAACTTTTCCCCGCAATAAACTGTCAATGGCATATGTTTATATCATGGAATAAAATTTTCTACCCATGAATTTCCAGCCTGCCCATTCTGATTCTAGTTATAACACTTGTGTGAAAGGTGAGTCCCTTTGTAATGGTGTTTACATGTTGCTACGCTATTGAAATTCAGGTTTTTAGGTAATGCCCTTTAATTATTTAGAGTACACTTACTCCTGAGATTGCTATTAAATGTTATTGTGTATTTTGAATCCACCTACCATTCAGAAATATGAACAACATGAACAGAACCACTGACCATTAATCATACCAATCATTATTATCATTGTTACCATCTTACTTTTATTATCATTATAATTATTAGTAATTTTATTGCATTTCACAACCATCATTATATTTGCACTTCTTATCTTATTCTCAATATCATCCTACCACACATCACTGACAGACTGTATCAGATCTTACATCACTAATACCCTCCCTTTGGCAATTGCAGTTCTTACATACCTAGATTCTTTGGATGGCAGGACAAAATATAAAAATTGATTAAAAAATATTGCTGCGATTTTGCTGTTTTGCTGTGTTTCTGCTTTTTAATTCAGAAGTATATTGGATCATTTCTCAATAAAATACTAACAATTATCAGCTGCAAGGTTAAAGTTCAGAGAAGGAAAAACCTTTCAACTAAATACCTCTGACTCAGTGACATCTCTTGGTATGTTCCGTATGTGCAAAACTCTGGATGCTGGATTCTCATCAACCTTCATCTAAAAAAATACGATTAAATTTGCTTTCCATTATGCAAAACAACATCTTTTTCTAGAAGAGTTGTGGGGGGGGGGGAGAGTTGAGGTCAAAGTTAGGCCTAAACAAGGAAAAGAAGGCATTATAGATCATATGAAAATAGCATACAATAAATCCAACCTTTTTTTGTCCGGCATCCATTGTATCATCTGCACTTCTCTACAAAAAGAAAATAAACTAATTTGTAACTGAGAGAAAGTATTTTGGTATATAGGAATTTCGGTGCTAACCAACTTTCTAATCTGGGCTGCATCACCTCTTCCAAATCACTTAATGAGCTTAAGGACATTGCTAACAAGGCACTGCTGGTATTTTCAGAGGGATTTTGAATGCCCTGGCAAGTCTGTGAAGACACTGTAGAAACAAAGTCTAGGAAAATTGGCAAAGCCGTTTCCCGAATTTAGCCCTAGTGTGGATGCAAGCTATGTGGTTGACAAAAAGTTGTTGGTTCTATTTACTGCATGCAACTAAAATCAGTTGAAAGAGTTGAGTGCCTAAAGAAATTGACTTGACAAAGTCAGTCTCAATATTCTTGGGAAACATTGTGTTGAAAATGGATTGAAAATTGTTTGCATGTCAAAATTAGACTCACTACAAGGATGGACTTATTGTTTTATCCTTATCATATCAAGCTTTCTTTTTTGTAACTAGGTGTTTATTCAATAATATTTTCTCAAATAATCATTTTATAATTATTGTTTGGTGATTATTCCTGCCAGTGATATTTGTGTAATTGACAAAGTCTTTTTATTGTCATTCTTGCATGAACTGACTTTAGTTCTGGGTTCATCAGTATTGCTTAGTTTTAGGTAAGTTTTCAATGCAGGATAATGCACCTGTCAAGAAGAACAACAAATACAGAAGGCTCCCAAATTTGAAATAAATAACATAAATTATATCTAAGTACGACTTGTTCATCTATGACTTTTGTGGCATTTTCAGAATTTTAGCTGAGCAGTAAATTTCCTATTTATTGAACCCTTTTATTATTTAAAAATTATCTTCGACGCAAATGGATTATGCGTATCAAAAATTGACTGGTAGATTTATATGAGAAAGATAAAAAAAAACAATACTTGTTCATTTAACTGCTGCTTTGGTGGCTTTTGGGCCATAAAAGTCTATTCATCTGAAATTTTTTCAGGCTACTGTTACATGGTCATGCACACATTTTGTTGAATTCTATTCATGGTGTTTAATTTCATTCAAATTGATATAATTATTGAATTGAAAGTAACGACATATGATGATATTCATTCATTCTCAATTCAATATATTGAACAAAATAGAACAAGAAAATTTTTTGGAAAAATCAAATTTGAAAACCTGATCATGGCTTAGTCAAATTTTACTATTACATGGTCAGATTTTATCAAATCAAATTAATTTTAAGACCCTCATTTCATGAGATATTAAAGGAACGAGCTGAAATAAAAAGTTTTTCATGCAAAACTAAATAGCCTTGTTGAAATATAAAGAATGCCATTTTCAGTTTGACACATTAGTTTGACACATTAATTTGTCAATTTTTTGGATGCTTCTGGTTGTTTGCAATTTTAAATAAAAAAAGCTAAAAACTATTTGCCTTTATCATTTTCTGCTTTGCTAACGCTGTAAACATTTCTTAGAGGGTTTGCCCCCTGGCCCCCTTTACTGTTTTTGCTTTGCTGGCTATGTGCACAACTGCATCCTCCTCTTGTGCTGCGCACAAACACCATACATTTCATGCTGGGTCTTATCAAGCATTTGATACTGCATGTGAAGCTACCTAACCAAATCTCTACAATTATTGGAAATTTGGATGTGCTATATTTGTTTAGATGAAGTCAACTATTTGCTCAAGTATCTTTCAATCAATGATTTAAGCCACAAGATGTGATATTACCATTATCAAGGAGCCTGATTCCTTTTTAGAGCATTTACTTGTAGCTTTAATAACTTCCTGGTTTATCTGGGAGCTATCTTATAATAATGGAACAATGCAGTTGGAATGAGGTGGGGGAGTTGGAAGTGGGCCTGTTTAGAGAATCACCTTTGGCTTTTAGCTCTGACCTTCATTTTACTTGTTTTGTAGTTTTGGTAGGCCTTAGTAGGCCCATCCAAGTATTTCAGTCTATTTCTAGATTTAAGGTTTCAATAACACAGATGATATGATGAAGATCATACCTAGACCAATAGCTTTACTTGCAGCAAATTTTAAAAACAGTTAGTCATGCGATTTTTCAAGCGATAAAGAATGGCCTGCTTATATTAATAAACACTAGATGTGCCGTGGATTAGTTGTGGAACATGTAGGCCCTCCTTTGATTGCCACGTGTTAATGACACTTACCTTTACTCCACTTGAAGCTGAGGTATCGCTCAAGGTTACACCGTCATTCATTCTTCAACAAAGCACCTAAAGTGATAAATTTTCGACGATAAGAAACTTTATGGAAACTAGATAAATGCAACGGAAAATTAAAACATAGGAACCTTACCTGTCGAAGGCAGCGCACCCAAAATATTACCTCCTTGCGCGAAACCGTCAACAGAAACAAAACAGAAGAAAGTTTAATGGGAAAATTTCGCTGGGGACTCTGGGATAGACAAATTCTATTGACTTGACAGGGCTCCCAAAGAGCATTTCACTATTGCCTCTCATGGACATTTTACTTGCAGCAGGGATTCTTTATTTGCGTATAGTACAGTATAGTAGGACATTTGGGAAAACCGATAGCAGACACCCCAAAATGTAGGTTGGTTTTTACAAAACTTTATGCCTAGTTACGTTTTGGAAAGAGGCAGGGGCGCAAATGCAATTTTTTTTGGGGGGGGGGTGTGTCTTTAAAGGACCGAGTTTTTGCATGAGGAACATAATTTTTTCATAATGTTTCGATACATAACATAATGTTTTCGCAACGATCGAAACAGAACTAAATCTAACTGTAACCATAGTCAGAACACTGTTCTTTTCTATTGACTATGCTGTAACTGACAATAATTTGTCTCTGGCTAGCATCTTAGCAGTCTTCCCTGAATAAGAAATTATCATAGTCCAATCGAAACCTCACAAAACAACAGGCATGCAAGCTTGCTCATACGCTATCAATAACAGATTGCTGTGCGTTTTTTGATTCTTAAAAAATGACTGAGCATTTTGAACACAAGCTATCCTTTTGATATTGAAAAACCCCCAAAATAAGCTGCCCCTGTATGTACGCCTACGTAAACTTAGTTCCTATGATGAGTGGAAAAAGAAAGTTAACACAGATCTTTGCATTTCGAATATCGTGTGTTCGAATTGATTTTTATAAGTCTAATTATGCGTCCATTTTTTGGCAGCCTTGCCTATTTCATGACAACATGCTCAAGATCAATTTTATGGCAACATGCTCAAGATCAATTTTATTTATTTAAGTCTTTCTCACATGCTAATGTCATAAGACTTTGAAGTCTTTCCTGGCGCATAGTGCTGCGTATAAAGGTCTTTATAAGTTTGAGCTTTGAAAAGCTTCTCTCACTTGAAGCGGCATGTCGAAATGATGCTGGGTTGATTGGGACCGATTCTGTGCCCGGACTTTGTTCGGTAATTGGTTCTTCCTATGCAACACAGCGCGGTAACAAGAGCACTGATCTAGTTAAGAGCAGAATCAGGACCAACGTTTTGGGTGTGATACAGCCCGCAGCCTGGTGGTACAACTCTGGTTAGAGCCAGTTAAGTTAAGAGCCGGATCAGGACCGACTTTCCCACTATAAAATAGCTATTGGATCGGGTGTTGAGATTATTGGGGGTTGTGACACCCAATTGTGGAAAAGTTTTTAATTGCGCGCCAATATCTTCTTTTTTGGACTTTTTATATTTAGGCAAAAAATAGATTCTCTTTTTATTTACAGCATAGCCTTCTAGGTGCTTCATGTAAATGCTCTCTTTCAAGCCACCATTCAGGAAAGCAGCAGTATTGTCCATTTGATTAAGCTTTAGACTATAGACAGGGAATTTCCCAGAACAATCTAGCAAAGTGCCTAACCTTTGTTTTTATTCTTGATTTGGGTAATTCAACCCCTAGTGAACATTTTAAGACTTGATACATTTTCTTAAAATATCTAGATATCACGTGATCGATGATGTCATGTCACTACGGTCATTAAAATTTTGACCCCCTATTTAAAAAAATTATATTTGCCATATTATTAAGTATCATAAGAGGAGCAAAAAGCTCTTAAATACGTATACTACCAGATGTATGAGTAAAGAGCTACAATTGTTTGAATGTGCCTGTGACGTCATAAAAATGGCGGATCCTCAAATTTCGAACGTATGGTATTTAATAATTTCTGGTCCTAAATCGGCGCACAATGTCTCAAACCACACGTGTTTTGAAATAGTCTTCATATGTATGTGTTGCTTTCTTTTATCGGGTTGAATTGGATTACATCAATCTATAATTAAGTGAGCAACAAACACAAAATATAAGGAAAGGAAACAAAAAGAAAGGGACAAGTATTTCGCACATTTCAAACAAACATTCCGCTCTGTAGCAACGGTTTCTTTGCTTTGTCACACCTTTGATAAATCGCTGTAGCTTTCTTTTCGACCAAAATACAATTTCTACTGCTATATCGGAACGGAACAGTCGCAAATGTCAAGGAACGTTTCTGTAAGTTCATGTATATTTTACTTAGCCCTTCAAAAACCTTCAACTAATCCGAGTTTAAAAGGTTAGTTGCAGTTACTTTCTTATTCTGATACTTCAATAAAACAAGAAAACAAGAAAAGCCAAAGAAAGACAAGGATGGGTCATGACTGAAAAACAAGGTAAATATTTTATATTTAGGCCTATGCAATGCTTTCTTCTTAACTATAGCTGATTTTTTCTTATTTATATTCGTTGCCATCCCAAACGAGTTTATTTCAAGTTATTTTCTATACGATCTAAAAAATAATCTTCACTAAAGTTTTTAATATGTTGAAGATTTTGTTCCACGCCAAACGAAACCTGAACAATGTAACAGCCATTCCTTGCAGTTGCAGCCATAATTGGTGAGAAAAATGATTCATGCTGTATTTGCTGCCAAGCCATGAACAAGAAAGACAAATTTCAGAGAATTTAAGAAAAGGGTTTAAAAAAATTCAAAGGGCTTGCTGAACAATGGTCACAGATAAATACTCCACTTCAAGACGAGCGACATCGCTATACCGAAGTTTATGCTAAGATTACACCTCCAGCTGAACAAGAAACCGTCTTTGGACCTCACACCAAATGTCGTTTTCAGTTTGGGTTACATTTAGAACGGTGCATAGATACATATGGGCTCAAGAAAGAACCTTTACATAAGGGCTCAAGAAAGAACCTGCGACCGAGTTGCCCTACACAAGGGCAACTCGGTCGAAATCAAATGCCTTGTTTTCAAAACATATATGTTTTGTTTGCAATACAGAGTGGGAAATCGACGAGAATCGGTACAATGAGGGAGGACTAGCAAGATGCTCTACGGATAGTGCTTCAGATCGTCTTCGCGCAAGAAAGAATATATTTCTGAAAGATAAGTCATGTAGATTTTTCACAGCTGCAAGAAGACTTGATATTTTATTAAGTGGTCAAGCTAATGAAATTTTTACTTTAGACATATATTATCACAAATCCTGCTATTTAAAATTTGTTGCAAGAGAATAAAGCGAAATAAAATAAAAAATTAAGGGATGTGCTGGATGCATTTTTGTATAGAATCAAGACATAAATAATTCGCGACAAACACGCCTACCTCTTAAATGAATTACTCGAAGACATCAAAGTGTTAAGTGATGAGGAAAATTTGGATAGTCCTGCAATTACGAACACAAAGTCATTAAAACGGTTCATCATCAATAGTGTTGAGGAAGAAGTTTCATTCTTCCCTTCCGGAAAATACTTACTTGTACATCCAAATGACGTGAACCCATGTGAATACTTCTTTGCAACACTACATGAGTGTGGACTCCGGGATGAAGACCTTGGAGAGTCATTTGGCAAAATGATTCGCCGCAAGTTAATAGAGAAACAGGGAGAGCAACGCTAGTGGCCAATGTCACCAGAAGAGCTAATTAGAAAACTTGACGAAGGTCCTTTACCCGATATTTACAACTCCTTCTACTACTCAATCTAAGAAAAACGAACATGGCTACGCAGTGACATCAACAGCAAAAGCAACCAAAATCTGGTCAATAGCAAGTGACTGGGCATCTCTATTAACTAAGACCCCTTCCTTAAACAAGCAATAATGGGATTAGTTCTACATAAGATAACAGGGAATAAAGAGGCTGTAGATGCTCTTCACAAGCGCAACCATATAATTTCATACCATGATATGCAAAACATTGCATGGTCTAGGATGATATCTTCAAAGAATGCAGCACCTCCTTCTTTGCGAAAAGGCATCGTCACTCACAGCACTTTGGATAACAATGATGGAAGACAGAAAACCTGGACAGGAAAAGGAACAACTCATGATGCAAACAAGAGCGTTTTCCAATTTCCGAGCAAGATAGAAGAAGGCATCCCCGTCATTGGCATTGACGAACGATGTCTTGACATAAACGAAGATTACGATGTCCAAGGTGACATACCATAATATCATCCTAGAAAAGGGCGTAGATCCGGCTCCTTTTCCACATCATTATGACATTAAGGATGATAATGCTGTTCAACAGAAGTTGAAAAAAGCATTGCTTGGTCAGCTTAATATCAAACGATGAAGAGTTCCGTTTACTTGGATCATGGACACCTTTCAAGAAACTAACAACCCGTCATGTTAC
>JAACYV020227309.1:0-11182 GCA_009936425.2 Chrysaora fuscescens | reverse complement strand
CATTACCACGTGATAAAGTCCATATTGGCTGATGTCATAATGTAAACAAAGTCATAGCTCAGTCGAATACAAAATTTTCCTCTGGTGGTACAAGCACTTTTACGAAAGCAACGCAATATCAGAATATTTTTTTTTCTGCAATCATTTAGCTCCGTATGGTATTAGAGAGGGTGGTCGAAAACTTATATCAAATAAAGACGCAAAAACAGAAACTGGTAGTAAAGACTCGTAAGTTGATTTCATTTTTAAAGTTAAATAGAAGTGTATGCTTATCTTATGTCAATTTTTGTAACATTTGAATGTACAATATAGCTAGCCTTTGAACTTACAATATGACCTTTTGACCTTACAATACTAACTTAGACTTTGACCTCTGTATTCTCTTCTCGCAGAGATGTCCCGTTGTTTCCATCAAGCTCACTGCATCAGCTTTCGGATATAATCCTTGATTTGATTGAGTTTGCAGCATTGTATCTACTCCCTGGTGGCCGTCTTGTCTACTGGTTGCCCGTCTATGCTCCAACGTAAGTCAAATCTTCTAAGAAGCTTTATTGCTGACTACCCAGCGAACAGTCTTCAAGACAACAATATGGAAAACGTTTTTATAATTTTTCAACCAAGTGCTACACATTCTTTCCACGGCAGATAAAACTAGCTTAAAAGTCTTTTTATATTTTATAAAAGTCTGTTTATGTTTGATTCGGCGCATGGCATGCGCTTCGCAGAATAACAGCTGACCAAAACGGCACGTAATCTGTATGTATATAAAGCTGCAGAAACATTACAGTGTACTTTTTAACAAGCTGAATCATGGGTCATAGAACCTGGGTGCACAATCTGTGCCATTGAATATAGTCCTCCCAACTTGCCAATACTCACTGCAGAACATATATTTTATTCAAGGTATACGCATGACCTCGTTCCACAGCATCCTTGCTTTCAAGTAACAGCGAACAGCGAACAAAAACTAACAACTCAAATATCCCGACGATTAATAACAATGGTAAAAACAATTCCTCACAAGGTAAGCTCAGTGATATTGCAATGTAATGTTGTATAAATAAATGTGGCTTTTGCTTAAAAGAAGGCCCTGACAAAAAGCCATCAGCACATCTTCCAGTTTCTTCCTATTTATGATATTTATCATGTCGAGCTCTCATCGAATCCATCACTATTATATACTTGATCATTTGAACTGCATAATACTGACATTTTGGTAACTAATCACAAATTTTAATAAAATAACAAAGCGATAAATATTTTATTTAAGGATGCAGATATATCAAACATCTCTGGTCGTTACTCCAAAAAGGAATGGAGAGAAGCTCATAATCAATTTAGATCAAATTATTTCAAAGGAAAGACATGAGAATTTAATATTGTAAGTACATATTGCACAATATTATCATCAATTAAATTCACCCTTGAAAACGGGTTGCAATTATAAAGAGAATGATTAAATATAAAGTGGTTTGATTATCTTAATGTTCGAGTCAATCATGAATCATTTGTTTGAATCACTCTTGACTGCTCCACGCCTTTGATTCTGTTTGTAAAGGCAACGTATAATTTCGGAATCATCAAACATCCGATATAAGTGAATGCAAAAACGTCCATTATGAAGGCCAACACAATCGATCTGAAGATTCCAGTAACAAATTTGAAGGTGGGGAAGAAGGCGATCACAACTATGCCAAGTGCAATGGTTGTGAAATTCAAAAACTTTGATTCTTCGTGATTCTGCTCGTCTCCCCTCTCTCTGAATCCCACAATCATAGCGACTAATAATAAACAAAGTGGGTAAAATAATACAGAAATGAGGTGCAGAATGCCGACATCATAATGACACTCTAGTCCAACTTCTCTGGTTCCTTTTGATCCATGAACACGTATCTCAAATGGATAGTTGATCAAGCAAGCTGTTAATAATGCAATGTGTGTCAACATTAGAGCTGCCATTATACCACAGTGCGAACTGTTAAGAGACAATCTCGAAACAGGCAGAATAAATTTGCGAACAAAACGTGTGAATAAATGCGTTTTGGCTAATAACAGAATGGCATACCCAGATAGAATAAGAGAGCTCGTACCACTTGTAATGTTACAGTAGTTTCGTGTTCGGTCCATCATGAGCAAATTCCCGTAAACAAAGGACAGCATGACTATAACCAGTGAAAAGTAATGATGATGCGGCATCCGCATGACTTGGTATTTAAGATACCTATGATAACCAATATAAATCGCCACACTGAGGATCATACCTATACTGTTGATTACAATTATAGATATTCCTGCAGCTGTTTTAGTTGTAAGAATGACTAAGACATTCTTCACACATTCTGTTCCTTTGCTATTTGAGCTGGACCCTTCTGGGCATTTTGAGCAATTTGCCATATTCTTGTTTCGACTGATATGGTTGATGCTGCATGGTTGGCAGCTCCAACAGCACTCTGTCCTTGCAGAAACATGTTGCCCTGGGTAACAGTCGTCATTACAGGCTGATCTTGGTGTAATATCCTTCGTCCAAATTGGCCATACAATATTTTTGTTGTGTAATTGCAGGTACCTATTAGGATCCCATTGGCCAATTGGTACGAATTCCATCACGCCATCAATTTTCTGCACGTTTTCAATATAGTATTGAGCATTGGCTGGGTCGCCATTCTCGTCGAATATGAAAGTTGTGTTATAAAATGTCGTGAAGTTGACAGCTAATAATTGTTTTGTTAATTCTCCTGGTTTAACATTTTTAAATGGTGGACATTCCTTCTCCAAATAGCCGTTCTGGTTGTACTTGCACATCTTGATCAGCAAAGACTGCAATGCATGAGCAACGGCATATACCCCATCAATTATATGGCCATATGCAAAGTGATAATAGCTGGCTATCCCGCTTGCCATACTTTCAAGTGTTTCATTAGGACAGTAAATAAAAGTGCTATTTATTTTGCACTGAAATTCCTGTTTCAAATATAGCTCTAGAAATTTATTGCATTGTACTTCCGTTGCGATTATTTTCTTGATAAATTTCTTTAATCCGGGAACTATCCTGTTTATAGGAGATACTCTAAACATTCCTATTATTGAAGATTCTTTGATATAAATTTTGCTGACTTCGAATAAATCAAATGCGTCACTCATCAACCAAACCTTTCTCAGGCCTAGATTTTCTGCTTCTTTTACTATATGCTCTATCTGGTTGTCATATGCAAACACGACAACGACAGCTGCATTTGGTGCATCTTTCAATCGCTGTGCAATGAGCCTTGCCTTGGCTTGCATTTCATCTTCAAGATGCGAAATGTAATCATCTGCCACTATGCAGAAACCTCTGTTTGCTGCATGCTCTTTCATTGTACTGATTCCAAGTTTCCCATAATTGTCATCACTCCCAATTGCATACACATAACGCCAGTTGAAATGTTTTAAAAGATCTGCAATAGCCAAGGCTTGAACCCTATCTGATGGTATAGTCCTGAAGAATGAAGGATATAGACTTTTCTTGCTCAAAAGCCTACTTGAGGCTGTTGGACTTATCAGTGGTATTTTGTACAGGCCTAAAAGACTTGCTAGAGGAATTGAAGTAAATGAGTTTTGAGTTCCAATTACAGCTGTGATTTGCTTGGTAGCAGATGAATCTTCGCTGCATGTTCTCACATGACAAACTGTCTTTGGTCTATACTGTGAGACAATTTCGATTCCTCTTGCCATTACTGTAGGGATATTGTAGCAACTATTATCAATCTGGTATCCTAATCTATAGCTGGGTAAAACTGAAGAATCTTTATTGATCTGGTGAATGGCAAACTGAAAAGACAGCATTGATAGCAGTCCGATCCTTTCTATCATTTTGCAAGAGCTTGAGTCTGATGCTAATTGCATTATTCCTTGGATGATAAAGTCGCCATCCTTTAAAACCGACCATATCGCGTCTTCGTTTTGTGAGAGTCTCTTGAAATTAGAACCATTGCACTTAGGAGCAGATTTCGATATATATTTCGCGAAAACCCCTGCTATTTGCAGCACCGAAATGAAGAGTTCGATGAACTTCATTTTTTTAGTTCATTTAACTTGTAAAACTGGGTAGAGTTTTGTGAGTTGAATCCTGCTAGGTTCTTGGTTTTGAGAAGTAATCTAAACTCTTTCTGCTTTTGTAGGATCGTTTGAAATATAAATTATCAATGTTTCACTAATGAATAATTAATTTCCATTCAGGTATTTTATGGTTATTGATACAGCCTGTATTCTGCTGTGTTTTGTTGTAAAATATCTAGAACAAGCTTTTTGTTGTGACTTCGTAATGGTTTCTGCCCGTGGGCAAATAACAATGCTTAAATACACTACTGCTGCAATTGGTTTGTATCCTGTTGAGCTTTTCTCTGATTTAAACAATCTGGAAAGTGATCAGTTTCTTCGGTTAACATGCAAAAAAGCAGTATTTACAAATAAGTATCTCGCATGTATTCATCGCAGTAGCTTATGTATCTCGTATGTATTCATCAACGCAGCTTCTAAAGAATGTGCTGCTTTGTAGTAAGTAGGCCGCTTCTGGAAGTCTTTATCAATGTATTCTTTGTATACCTTCCTTCTGCACTTCAAAAATAACTTTCTTTCATTATTTTTCAAATTCCATGTTTTTAGAAACAAAGAAGAACAGGGTACTTTAGATAGACTGTGTTCTCTTGTTTTGTTACTAAGAACAATAAGTCGACAGCATTAATATTCTTAAAAAACCTCAACTAAATTGTGAAAAACTGAAAGGCGAGTTAAACATTAGATAGTTCATGCTTGTGTTATCAAGTAGCGACCGAATCTGAGGAAATAATTTGTTACAGATCATTTCAAAGCCCTGAGTTACCTGAACTCTTATCATTGTCTGTCTATGTTCTGCACTTGTTTCTCGCATTTATTCACCATATCTGCTTCGTGTTAATGGCTGTTTTACTTTCGATAGCATTCGATGGGTGAGATTAGCCACCTGCAGTATTTGTGCTTTTTATCCAGTATTTTACAGTCATATTGATTAATATTGATGGAGGTAGTTCTAATTTTATACTTTTAGTTCTAATTTTATACTTGTAGTGCAAACTATATCATTACGGTTTTGGTGCAATTCTGCCAATTTTGAATATCATGTACATCTACATTTACGTTTATAACACTTACAGTAAAGCGTTATCACACAACCTCAATACTGAGGGCACCACTGGTGCAATACGACCGGTCACTGCATTGTAAAGCCTTTAGATATCTTTTGGCTAGAATTGGGAAATAGAAAAGAAATGATATTTTCAAACATATACTAAAATATCATTTTTTGTGCCCTATCGGTTTTCCTGGAATATACATGGGGGCTACCCAGGATACATGGGGGCGTACCCTTTCAATCGAGGCATCAAGAGGGGCGTTAGCCATTCGCTGTTGTTGTTGTTTTCTGTCAACCATTTTTGATTGATGATTCTTTTTGATTCGTGTAATGATTCAATGACTCATTTGGTGAATTTGCCAGCTGCGTAGGCCTTGATGTGTTGACTTTGTGAGAAGTTTTGAAAAGGAACGGAAGTTGCAACGAAACCATAGCCAGAGTTGAATTTGCAAAACTAGTTTCTTGTATTCCTTATCCATAGCCTATTTTCAGGTATGATCGCGTTCGCAAAACTGTTTAAAATTGGTTTATTGCTGTTTGTTGGCCTATCCATAACAAGAGCAGCTTTGATTTTGTCAAGTGTTAAGTGCAATGACTCGAGATACGCTTCCACTAAAAATGGCTACACCCGTTGGACTGTTCTGCGTGACGGAGATTTCATATTGCAAGGGATTTTCACGCAGACAATTGGGGCCAATTGCCTAGCAGCCAGTCTAGAAGGTACGGTTAATGTCGCTGTCATGCAGCTTGCTGTCGACAACATTGAAAAAAATAATCTATTGCCTGGATTTCGGCTCGGGTACCAACTTGACAACGGCTGCCAAGACATACCGAAAGTGATGGAGAGAGGAATCGAAATTGTCTCAATGTATCGTCCTAACTCCGTGTGCAGAGCTGATTTCGTTGATTGCAGCAAAAATGGGAGCAATCCTGGGGTGAAACCAGTTGCTGGGGTGATTGGTCCTGGATATTCCTTCCTTGCTATTCCTCTTGCAAGTTTGATGGGTTTGTATGATATACCACATATCAGCTATCAAGCTTCTAGTAGGCTTTTGAGCAAGGTAAACTTGTACAAGTCTTTCTTTCGCACCATTCCTCCAGATACAAATCAAATATTAGTGATGCTAGATATTATGAAGAAATTTCACTGGAATTATTTATTTGCCATTGGCAGTGATGATGATTATGGAAAGTTAGCCATTTCTGCATTGAAAGACTCTTCTCAAAGCCGCAATATCTGCATTGCTTATGATGAGTACATTCCAAACTCTAAAACAAATATGCTGTCAAGAGTGAAAGAAATTGTTGCAAAATTGAAGCAGACACCAAAAGCAAGCTTGGTTGTGTTGTTCACATATTCTTCAATGGGTGCCATGATTCTAAATGAGGCAGAGAAGCAAGGAGTCCAACGTATATGGCTAACAAGTGATGCCTGGTCTGCACGTGGGGCTAGTCTTAATGTAAGCAAAAATTACCTCACAGGTATTCTGACTGTAGCAACAGAGAAAACAGCAATACCTGGCCTCAAAAAATTCCTTTCAAGTAAAATAAGAAATGATGCATTCTGCAATCCTTGGCTAGAATTATATCTTAAACAAAAATATAAATGTACCTTTAGCAAACAAAGCCTTACAATCAATTGTCCAAATGAAACACCCGAGAGTATTGCTTCAGCAATGCTAGAAAGTAACAGTGGAGGCTATGGAAATTTATATGATGCAGTTCATGCAATGAGCTATGCTATTGATGCAATGCTTCGACAAAAATGCAGTTACAAATCTCCGAATTTCAACAAGTCTCTCTGTCAGCCTTTTAACTCGAAAGAACTTTTGAACAAGATGTATGGTGTTAATTTTACAGGTATTTTCAACCGATCTGTAAGTTTTGATAAATTTGGAGATCCAGAAAACCCGCATTACATCATTGAAAACATTCAAGAAGTCAATGGAAAGCTCAAGTATGTTAGAGTTGGCACATGGCATAAGGATTATGGTGTTACGTATCTGGATTTGGTTACAAAAAATATTGTTTGGTCTTATCCACACAAAACAGTTCCTGGCTCAAAGTGCAGCAGAGACTGTCAGCATGGAGAGTATGTGCATGCAAAGACTGAGTGCTGTTTCAGTTGTCAAAATTGTGCTCCTCTTCATATCAGTAACACTGTCAATGCTGCTTCTTGTATTGCTTGTCCTGCAGGGCATCATACCAACGAAAAGCAGACCCAATGCATCAAGACACCTATCGTGCATCTTACCACAGATTCAGCAGGTGGTGTTGCCATACTATCAATGAGCTTAATTGGCATGCTAATAACCCTGATTCTCCTTCTTGTTCTCATTAAAATCAGGAATTCTTCAGTTGTCAAAGAGTCACAATCTTCAATACTATTTATGTCAATTGTGCTTCTTTTCTTTGCTTTTGCTTATGGAATAGCTCATGTAACCAAACCAAGTGACACATTTTGTTCTGCAAGAAGCTCATACTTTTTTATGCTTTTTGGAATATTTACAGGCTTACTGTTCACCAGTACAAAATTCGTCAAAGAAACAGTGACCAATACGGTAAACAAAATGTTCAATCTTACCTCAGATGTGGTACAATGTGTTGTCATGATTATTATCATACTCATGCAGATCATTAGTGTGGTTGTATGGCTTATGGTTGACCCAGTTATAGTGGCATCATTTGCATCAACAGATAGCCAACAAATAGTTCAAGAATGCAAAGTTGACATGACAACCTCCCGTTTGATATGCATGTTCTTGCCATGTCTCATTTTGATACTTGCTACTGTCATATCGTTTCGGGAAAGAAATGATGAACACCCATACAATGAGCCGAAGTTCCTTAGCTTTACTACCATGGCTTTGACAATTGTTGTCGTTGCTTTTATTCCAACATTCAAATTTGTTGTTGGTATTTACAAAGCAATTGTAATGGCTTTCACAGTTGATGTTTGGGCATACACTTATATTGGATGTATATTTGTGCCAAAACTGCATGCAGTGGTTGTGCAGAGATTTCATAATATGGATGGCACAGTTCCAGATAGGCAAGCTTGCAATTTGCATGAGCTGAATGATTCAAATAAAAGCCCTGCTTCTGGCGGACGTTTGAGCCTGCCTGACACCTCCAGCCCTGGTCAACAGACGAAATGTTCATGCAGTGATGCATCAGCTCACCCAGAAGTTTATTTGCTAAAGAAAGTGTCAATCACTGCATCCATTTCCCAAATCCATGGTGCTGAAGATTCAACAGAGCCTAAATCTGATTCTGACTCAGCTAAAAATTTGATGTATAAAATGTAGACTAAGTTGTATTTTAAATTATAGGAAGGATATGCATCTTCAGTTACCTTATATCATAGACCTATCTCATTTATTCATGCACTGAATTCAATTATTTAAGATTGACTACAGGAAACATAATGACTTTATGTGCAATAATTTCTTTCTTACCAATTTCTTTCTTACTTACCATATGATCATTTTTTAGTATAGATGTTTCTCTTGTTTATTCTTAGATTAGTTTTATCAGAAGGTTGTAAATTTTGTTGAATAAGCCTATTCGATGATTTTATTTATTTAGTATCAGTTATTTTTATGCATTTCATTGAAATGGATACTATGATTTACAATATTGATATGTTTGTATATATATATTTTCTTGTTATTAAACCTTCGTTGATATCCTAGTGTCGTCATTAATTACTTATTTGATTCTCCTTAATTGGTTGATAAGTGAGTAGCCTCGTTTTGGCAGTTTCCATGGCTGTTCTGTTTACAAAGAAGCCTTATGATAAATTATTCATGGTGAACTGGAATGGAAATTTGAACATGTTGCTACAAAGTTCCTTGCTATAAAGAATGCCAAACTTGGAGACATGACAGAAACAAAAGTAAGCACAAAGAAATTAATCTCGAACAATATTGTTCTAAAGTTTGTGGTGAAATTAGTATCCTATGGTTTTATGGCCTAAGTTTCTAGTCTTCAAGTTGATAATTGCCTTGTAGGCCATTGCCTTTCCTAGTTCTAAATCTTGTTGTTGTGTTTGGAAGTGTTAATCTTTCTTGAGCTGCAATGATCTTGTGAAATTTAATCTTTTAAGTTCTTTTTTCAGGAAAGAACAAGATCTGACCATAATAGGAAAACCATTGAAGATTCAAATAATTCGTCACTGCATGCTAAAAGTCGGAAGCAGTTAAGTAAAAAGGAAGTTCAGAAGCTTAATCCATTGGAAAAAAGTAGATACTTAGCTGTAAGCATATTTTAAACCTCTTGTTTCTACAGAATCAATTTTTTAAACCCTGCCTACGCTAATGACCCCCATTGAAGTGATTTTATTACTGTTTGTAATGATTTATAGAATGCAACAAAAACATATTTTTTTTTTAATTTTTGTGCAGTATGAAGAGCCTTCAAAAAATGCTCAGCATGGTATTGATGCGAGTAGACGAAGAATTGCTGAAGCGAAAAAAGAAATGAAAAGGTATATATAAAGGCCTGATCATTTTTTGTGTGAATTTTCTGGAAATTGTTTAAAAATGATATTACTATTTCATGGTAAATGCTGATGAAATGCTTAATTTCTAGGCTGTATGCACCAATTCCTGCTCAGGATGCATTGGAAGCACAAAGACACGAGCAGCTCATTGGCCAGCTAAAGTAAGAACCTTGAACACATTCAAAATCATCTTTGAAAGTGCATAATTCTCTAAAAGTGTCTAGAAGCAAGTTCTTTCTTTCAAAGTCTGTTCTTCTTATTAGATGATGGTTGTTCATTAGAACAATTAACTAATTGGATATTTTATTTTGCTGTCTTAATTTGTAGAGCCGCTGAAGCAAGAAACAGAGCACGATTACTTAGGCTTCATTACCAAAGAAACAGAGTATGTAAAAAATAGTTAGTTAAATATATATTTAGATTATAATAAGAGAATATTTGAATTGCTGACTCTAATTGATGTTATTGAAAACTGCCAAGAAACAATCACAAGGAGAAGAGATTCAAAAACAAGGCAGAGAAGAACTGACAGCTTTTTGGTTCCTGGTTTTGTTAGTAATTATCAATGAATCAATAGATTAGTAAAGAATGATAACTGTCAGGTTTTGAAATATGATAAAATGCCTAAAGAAGTAAGATTTGTTTTTTTTTCAGGGACAAGAAGTGAATCACTTGATTTCTTGCCAGCCAACAGCCATCAAAGCAATGAGACTGCAAACCCTACTTCCTCCTTATCCAAAGAAAATTGAAGTTCGAGACATGCTTGGAAAGGATGAGGTACACTTTACTATTCTACTAGAAAATCGCTATTATTTGAAGAAATATTTGCTTGAGATGGTTGAAACGAAGCAATTTATAAGTCAACTTGATTATTAAAATTTTAATAGAGCTTTCCTTTATTTTAGAGAATTCGAGTTGAAACATTGTTGGCTGATCAAATTGGACTTGAAACAGAACGAAAATTAACGTAACTATTTTTGCTTAATACTTATCTTGTAATAAATTCTAATAAATAGGTTTTCCATAACATATAAACACTTGATCAATCTCGACTACTTCAAATGAATTGCTCAAATTGACACTATTTCGAATTAAAAATGCTAAAAAACGTAAGGTAAAAGGAGTCAAAAATGGTAAGGCAAAAGGGGTCAAAAACGTTAAGGCAAAGAGGGTCAAAAATGCCCAAAATCGAGCATTTTCAAAAAGTCCCATTTTTGGCCAAAAACGTGAATAAAACTAAGGCAAAAGGGGTCAAAAATGCCCAAAATCGAGCATTTTCAAAAACCCCCATTTTTGGCCCAAAACGTGAATAAAACTAAGGCAAAAGGGGTCAAAAATGCCCAAAATCGAGCATTTTCAAAAACCCCAATTTTTGGCCCAAAACGTGAATAAAACTAAGGCAAAAGGGGTCAAAAATGCCCAAAATCGAGGGTTTTGAGATAACCCCATTTTTGGCCAAAAACGTGAATAAAACTAAGGCAAAAGGGGTCAAAAATGCCCAAAATTGAGGGTTTTGAGATAACCCCATTTTT
>JAACYV020226865.1:7575-20019 GCA_009936425.2 Chrysaora fuscescens | reverse complement strand
AGGATGATCTAATGTTCTTAACTTTTCGTACAATACCGTGCCTAACAATTGCGTACCCGAGCTACAAAACTGAGCAAGCGTTGTATCAGCGTTGAATTAGCGTTGGCATAGCTAATCAAAATTTGCCAAGGCATAACATCTGACACGAGGCCTTCTAAACAGAGAGAACTTAATAGAAGAGTCATATCATAATACGTAGGCTTAGCTACCTTGAATTTCTGACTGCTGGTAAAGCTGGAAACATGGGTTGCCAGATGAAAGGTATTTCGAGTTCCTAATGAATAATAATACATATTGGATCACATGTTGTCGGTTTCCAGCAAAGACTTCGCTGATCAAAAGCAAGAGTACTTTTATTGTTTCACTGTTTTTAAACTGTGGGACAGATTTAGTTAGAAAAGTAAATCATTACTGCACTGCTGCACCAATTAAGGCTAACAACAAAGAAACACAGGATATTCAATTTCTCAATTATAATTACAATAGTTATGACTGACGGTTACGTTGTTATTGTTGTTGTTGTCACTGCCGGATTTAAGGTCTGGACACAGAAACAAGTTTTCTCGATAAAAAAATATTTATTATTATTATTATTATAACTGTCAATATTATTGCCTTGCGTATACATAATGAACCTTTTACGATCTAATAAATATAAAGTTGCCTCCCTTTTTTTTATTACAATGTGAATAAGCAACGAATGTAGGAAGGGGCCAAGGAAATTGATGATTTCTTTAGTACTAGCCAACAAAAAAACTAGGCCTACGTGATTAAAATGTGCATGCAAAAAACTCAGAGACTTTCATAAATGTGGATGATTTTCTGCGTAATTAAATGAACCGGGAAATGATATTAAATGTATTTATTAACAGTACAACATGATAATGTTTTGTATTAGCATTGTCAAAGTATTTTAAGAAATGCTTTTGCGAATTTTTTGGCAAGAAAAAACAATCCATTGCAAATCGATAGCCAGCTTTCCTTGACATTGTAAACTTGTTTACCTGACGTCACTATTATTTTCGTATTTTAATTTCATTGATAAATAAAGTTAGTTTCGGTTGAATGTTATCAATAAGAAAATTTAAAAAAACTTGCCAAAGGGACGCAGCATGGCTTGCTTAACTTCACAATGCTTTTTATAGCCATTCTCAAAAGCAAACGAGAGAGCACAGATGGTAAAATCACGTTAAACATCTGTGTCATTCTGTTTCTTTTCAATTAAATCAAATATTCTACAGCAGTTTCCATCAATCTTTCTTGGATTTCAGCAGCTTTTTGGTGGTCCAATCTTTGCCATAGCTCAAGGTCATCGACAGGTAACCGCGCCTTAATCGAATTTAGTCCAAGAAAATATCTGAAAATGCTTACTTGGGACATAACATCAAGTGCGCCAATATCAAAGGTACTGCCAGATCTCAACTTATCTGCCTTCGATTCGTTGTCAACAACAGAAGGTCGCAACACAGTAGGGCCAAAAACAGTTGACAAATTATTAATACCCATCTTGTTCACCTTCTCAATCTGGCTGACTCTAAAATGAAAAGAATGAATAAGAACAAGGACTGCATTTTTCATACCCAACGCAGTGTCTGTTTAGCCGTTCCCAACTTCTCCCCATACATTAACTACATAATTGCCATACAGTAGTTTAGCTTCTCTTGGCCCCAGTAAAAGCAATTAATAAAAGTAAAAATACCTTCTAAGATGTTCGAGTAAATAAAGTGCAGTGAGTTTGTTTGCTTTTGGTAGCTGCTGCAATAAATCAGTCATGTAAAGCTCTTTTTCTTCTTGATCTGAGATTTCTATAAATCAACAAAGAAGGATAGAATAGCCAGCTTTCAATCGAAGTTAAAAAGCTAGGTAATAAATGAATTGTAATCTTTCCTTTTTTCGTTTTATTTCTTATTTTTTGGTCTGAGCTTGGGGCTGGTCTTGGGCAATAACAGAATTTAATACATAACTATCTATTCAACTTGTTTTTCGTTCACTACATCTGACCTCTTTCAAACTACATCAGCAAACATCCATTAAATTCAAACAAAGCGAAAAAGAGGCAGTTCTATAAGGGGCTACATAATTAAAAATAGGATTTCTTCTTTTTGTGGAAGGATTTCGAATTGGCCGTTGCCCTGCAAACATTAACAAGTGAATTAAATTGAAAAAAAAAACAACGTGAAAATCTTACGTAAGCCACTGACGAATCGAGGATATCGAGAATTTGTGAAAAGTGGTTCAGGCAGTTCTCTAAAAAAGAGTTTAATGAGACCAGCCACAGCATGGATGTCAGCTTCTGATAGCGCAAAAACAGCAGACTGTGGGTCTAAAAATCAGAAAATAACATTCTCACAAATGTGCAATTCAGAATCAGAAGAAAAAAACATTCATTGTCAGATATATATTATTTTCATAAATGGTTTCTCGGGGGGGGGGGGGGGGGGGGTTTCACCACGTTCATATTTTCAAATTTAGCACTTTTATCAAGTAGCTAAGCCATTTTAGATACTTTCAAAATTGTAATTTTGTAAAAGAGGGCCCCTCGGAAAACAGCTCTGCTGAAAGAAAACCCCTTTAAATATATGAAATTAAATCAAAGTGAAATTTGTTAACGTGTTTCGGGGTTCAGGGGGGAAACTTTTTTTAAATGTGAAAACAATAAAGTCATATGTATTATAATATCAACAACTAATATATTGACATACTTTCATCAAATGCAGATTTGAGAGATTTTATTTCGGACGCTACCCCCGAAACTCGGTATATACCAACTTCTTCTAGACCTAGAAAAATAGCAATAATTATAAATATTCTATGAAAATATTGCATCTTCAAAATTAAAATGCTAATTGCAATCAAATGCAAATCAGGGCAGCCATCTTGAATGCTGCATAAATTGAGTAAATATGGGACTTAAAAAAAGAGACGTCCATTTTCAAAATATGTTAAATTAGAAATCAAAATCAACAAACCTCGCTTTTCTATTTCCTTAATACATGAAATGACGATCAGGGGTACATCAAATTTTTCTCTCCTGAAAATTAAAAAGCGAATTCGTGCTCATTACCTCGCTATCAGCAAGCCAGAGTGTGAAAACATTTTCTATCTACCAATGTGCATTGATCATGGTGAGTAGCATAATAACAGGAAGAAGCCATTAGGACTTCTTCTGTTTTAAATTATTGAGATGGAATAACTATCCAACTGAACTAGCTAGTGATGGCTATATAAATTAATAATGTAAACAAAAGCAAACCTTGTCACAGATGAAATAGGAACTTTAAAGACATTAGTACAAAATGAGGCGTTAGTCCTCGTTCTTTCAATGCCTTGAAGTGTCGGTGAATATGATATAGTCAAAGTTACAGCTCCTTGTTTATCCAAGATCACGGTAAAGGTATGACTCATATTATCTGTCAGGTTCTCCTTTGTCAGCTTAAGAAAAAGAGAGAATATTTTAACAAACAGCTCTTTCATTTTTACAGCTAATGCAGAAATGAAGTGCACAAAAGTTCTATAGTTGCTAGCTGTGAAACAAAGGTTTTGCTAGGAAGGCTCAAAAGATTCGAATAAAAAATGACGAACATCGATAACGACTTTTCCACTGAATTCGTCCCCAATCAGCCGACTTCTGCAATTATAACACACGAGACGCATAGAAGAGGCTGCCTCAACATCAAATTCGAAATCCTAAAAACGTAAAGAAAATCACGTGAACATTTCCACTATCGATTAGCATTGATTTTTAATAGCTAATCATAATAATAATCATCATCAGATTTGACAAAATTATTCACCTCATCCCACTGGGGCTCAGATCCTTTCGCTGGTTTTGTCTTGGCTTTCCGAAAAAAGTAACCATAGCTATCAACTTCCAAAACACAATAGAATTCTTGAATAAAAACAATATATATATTAAAAACAAGAATCAAACAAATTGCACAATAATATATAAGCACAATAAAAGAAAAGACAAAAAATTGTTGAGAACAAAACAATGCAAGATAATGATGCAGTAAAATGGTCATACCAGCCGTTTTTGAGAAACTTTTTCCACTTTGAATATGAACATACAAGTATCCCGTTAGTCCTTCCTCGTCTAATGAAATATAAACAATTCAATCATGCTATTTTTTTCTAATACAAGAAACAAGTCAGTTTCGAAATTAAAGAGATATCGAAAAGTTGCCAAGCTTTTCCAAGCATTTACTAACCCGAGATTTTTGTATCTGCTGTCTCACTTGAAAGAAACGGCGATGGAATTATTGCACCAAATCTCATCCCAAGTCTTTGAACCTAAAAAGAAAATAAATCAAATAAATAATATAACACTTTAATTCCAGTCTACTGAAGATATTCACAAAATTTAGGCCGCTCTGTAGATGATGTCAAGGAACAAACATTAATCGATTTTATCAAATCAAAATGGCCTACCTTGAAAGAAATTTCAAGTGCTTGTTGAATCTCCACTGAACTTAGATGAACACTTTCTTGTTTTCTTGAGACCACTAAAAATCAGCAAATTGTAAACAATTAATGTCAAGAATGTAAACAATTAATGTCTGATAAGATGTTATTATCAGTTTTTGTTGCCGAATTATTATTTTAACAGCAACATTTATCTGGTCTGGATTAGACCCAGAATTGAGACATTTATATAATATTGAGTGGTGCCAATAGTGTTAAAATATATAGCTATGAGCTTAATGTGATTTTCAGAATAAGAGTCAAGCATACTTCTCTTGATTCTTTGATTGATGCCTTCTTTCCATAGTATTTTATCGTCTTCATTGGACAGCAAAAGAGTATATGTCTACAAAGATGCAAAAATAATAAACGAGATAGAGCAGCAATAATCACTATTGGAAATACCACGTGCAGGACTACATAAACTCGAGTGAAACAACGATCCAACAGTACCGATTACTCCACGACTTCACAGGAACAAGAATGAGAAAAAATGGGGTTTTACGTTCTGTCTTATATCTAAGATTCAAAAATACACACCTTTCCATTTTTGTGGTAAAGTGTAAGTGGGACACTTGGTGCAATCAACTGCAACAATCGTTCCTATGAGAAAATAGAAAAATGGTTAAGACAAAAAAGGGACATGATTTGACAACAATCAAAATAGTAGCGAATAGGCTAATAATGTTATCAAATTTCGGATATTGTTCATCTTAGTTAATTGGTGGCGTTCCTCATAAGGCTAATCACACAAACCTGTTCTTGCAGCTTTTTCTTGAGCTTCTCCATTCCTCGTGTCGATGCTCTTGAACCAACTTGTGGCGTTGTGCTGTCACGTTTGCGAAGCTTTGGCTGATAAACAAAGCATGCAAATTTATATAGAATTATTATCTATTACTCGTATAAATATAAATATTTCCGTTGCTGGCAATTGCTTCTTCCACAGATTATCTACTTGATGCCTGCTATGCCAAAAAGCCGAGGTTTTCGTTACTATTCCTCGTAAATGAGGCTTCTAGTCGATAAATAATAAGATTGATTCTAATAAAAAAGAACAAAATGGAGGAAAGAGGAAAGCTTACCCGAACAAACGGTGAACCACCATCAATACTAACGGAGGAAGTCAGAATTTGTGAGTCACGGCGCATTTCAGATCGAATATTTGCAATTGTAGCTCGAAGCTTATCACATTCCGATTTGGTTGTTACAGGCACTGTCTGGGATGCTATAGAAAGAAATTGGTAGTTACTTCGGCAATCATGAAGGATATGTCTGACATTGCCTTGACACGATAGAAAGCAAGAAAAACATGAAGCAAACAAAATGGACTACCTTCAGATTCTTTGAATGGCTTCAATTTTATGTCAACAAAAGATGAATACCATTTACAGACATACGCATCCCTGCAAAGAACAACAAATTTCAAAGAGATCAGAAAGAAAATTCGCAAGAATAATAACAATGCCACTAGTTGGTTCATTCATAGCAGTTCGTGCATTTTTTTAGCATCTCTAGTTTTAAGTGACAAATAGGAAATAAACAGAATGAAGCGTTGAAAAAATAATTATCACTCACCTTGATGTTTTTAATTTCGCACAAATCACAACATCGTTCATTAGAATCAAAGTCCGTGCTTTTCGCTCCCCATCTGCAAGAATTATTTAAAAGGCTTCAAGAAATACAAATCCATCGGGACATGTATTCGCAACAAATGTATCAGCAATATAAGATAGCAATATAAAACGACGTGACGGCAAATAGATATATTTTCAAAAGACTTACCAACCAATTCGACTACAGTTCCTTCTTTTAGCAGTTGCCTTTGTGGTGCTTTCTTAATATGTAGTAAAATAAAATGATTACGTTGGGGTAGGTAAAGGAAGTAGGGCTAACAAAGAAAGCAGAGTCAAGGAATGCAATAGTTTTAATTACAAAATATATCTTCCAGTCAGTGCAGAGGTTTTAACTACACACACCTTATCCCTTCTGTTCACATTGACTTGCTCAAAAAGATCAAAGAGATTGGCTGTAGCATCAGATAACAACTCATTGTCAGCATGATCTTCCGCAGTATTCTTTAACAAATCCTGTGCAATTATAATACAGCATTTCAATTATTTTTACTACCTATGATTGCAAAAACAGGGTCCATACAAACACAAAAAGACAAACACGCACAGAAAAAAACTAATAAGGTGAAAGACCGCTGCAATTTTATAGGCCAAATCAATTTACTCAATATGTCTTCTCTATGTGGCAATATTTTCGAAATTCAATATAACAGCAACTCACATTAAGAATCAAGGAATACTGTGTCATTCGATCAACTGGTTTGTATAGAAGAGCTAAAGGAAAAAAGGAAAATAATTAGCTTTATGGAAACTTTAGGTAGTTTATCAAACAATATTTCTCATTGGAAACTTGAAAGTGGGAGATTCAGGTTAATGAATTAAGAGATGAAAAAGCAAGATAAAGCAAATCAGCAAATGTATATATGTTCTTAAGCGCTTCAAAGAAATAGCATACTGCAATATGCTAATAACATAGAAAATAGATATCGAAATAGATAACACTGCAAATGCTTATAAATGTTGCATTTCCTATCACTACTAAACCAACAAGGTATATGTAGAAGTTACACACCATCAAGTTTAATTGGATCTTTGAGAGATGAAATTCTGATATCCTAGATAAAAAAGAACTCTTAATTGAAGATCCTTAAACTTGTTGTAAAATAAAGAATCCATTCATTAAAATATGTGGAAAAATTTCCAAGCATGCTATAGATTTAGCTAGATTTATAATGATAATAGAAACAGTAACAAACTTTTTGCAGAATGTTATCAAAAATAGCATTTGCATTTCTGCACTTCAGCAACGTCTCTTGAGATGATTTGTAGTTATTTATGTAACCTTTGTAAACACTGAAGCCATCCATCTATAAAAGGCAAACAATGAAAGGAACATGAAATAGAATATTTAAAATTAGAAAATAAATATTTCCGCTAAGACCATTCTCTAAAGCAATTTTAGAACCTGAACATTTGGAAACCAACATTCCACAGAATACCAAACATTTAGTTATTACATTTTAGGCTAAATACTATAAGTACTAATAAATACTATATATCTACATAAATATATTAAGAACAGAAAGCTTACCAATATTTTCAACAGATCTCCAATAACTTGATTTTCATTCCAGCCTAAAATTCTTTCTTTTAGTTGCTGGAGCAAATCCTTATGTAAGGTGTAGAGAGCATCAATTCCAAGGAATATCTTATCAAATTCTGCTTTCGTGAGTATAGGCTGTGATGTTTCTGTTGATTTCTCTAATGGCTTCATGTACTAGAATAAAGTCAAAAAATTCAAAAATGTAGCCATCACTGTAAGCATTGGATTTAACACTGAGGGTTTTGAATCAAGCAGGGTGCAAAACAACCATTGCCAAAGCTGTCATTGTGGTAATTTTACAAAAACCTTAGAAACTATTTTATACTGCACAGCTTTGTATATTGGCTAAACTTGCAAAACAATGGTAAGCTTACTTTTCGAACCATATCTAGACAGTCATAATAACACTTTTCACTTTCAAGCAAATTTTTCACAAGGTATTTTCTCATCTTCTGGCTACTCTTTTGATCACCGCCATCTTCTTCCATCTCTTCTGAAGATTCAGTATTCACCTAAAAAGGAAGAAGGACAAAATAACCAATCCGAAAATTCTAAGCAAATCGGTAACATCGAACAGACAAAATGTCAGCATAATAAATCTTTCATTATGTTATAATTTGCTTTCTTTTGTAATGCTCTTTCTTGTCAACTTTGGTTGAACCTACTATTGCAATAAACTTCAATAAAGACTAAAAATTGTTGGGTTCCACAATGAAGTTAATCAAACTTACCCCTTCTTGTGATTTCAGTGAATCACTGTACTCAGTTTTTCTATTTTCTGCCTTCAATTCAAGGGCTGTCTTATTATCATCATTTTCAATTTTTCCAACATGGGTGAAAAGTTTTGAATTTGTTGCTGGATCCAGACTATCATCAGAGTCACAAGATTTTTCATCTAGAAAGAAAAGTAACACAAAATGAAGATACCAATAATTATTTCAAATATCAAGTTTGAAGATGGTACACATTGACAAAGGCAAATTCAAAGGAATCAATAGGCTTGGTGTTATCTAGAGGTGATGCTTAGATTACCATTTTATGGATCAATGATATCACCTATTACAAACTAAGATACCTTTCAATATGACCTGCCAATGGCAAAAATAAGAATATAATCAAACTGGATTCCTTACCCAAATCATGAGTTGTTTGACTTAATTCCTCATCACTTCTCCATTTGCGCAAATGGTCAATTTCATCCACTGTCATATTTCGAAAACATGGAACTTCCTTTGAACAATTATCTTTATTTTCACTTTTTCCACCATCAGAATCATAATCTGAAGCACTGTCATTTGCATCTATTCGAACTCCTGAAGGGATCAATGCATGCTTAGCAATTAAGTTCATATCTCTTATATTTTCATAAATAGATTCTTCTTCTTCCAGTTCATTGGTATTAATTTCTGGATTGAGTTTTATATCGGTTGATTGATAAAGCAAATTAACTGTCACATTATCTTTTTTTGGTTTACTATCCTCGATATTTTCTTCTGTAAAAAAGCGAACCTCTTCATAAATGGGAGAGTCCTTCTTGTACTCTTTTACATATCCACAAAAGTTGCCATTTGTTGAGTCAGTTTTGTTAGATGCTTCAATATTTACGTAATTTTTTTGGCTGAGTTCCTGTAGCTGGCAATGATTATCTTGATCTTCGTCTTCGTCTTCGATATAAACACTCCAACTACCTCCTGCGCGTCTTTTATCTCGACTTTTACAATTGGGGTCAATGTCCTCGCCCATTATTGATTGTTTATTTTCTTCCCCTGTTTTTATTAAATCGAAAACATTTTCATATTCAGGGTGTTCTGAATCCGATTCGTCAACAACACAGGAACCCAAGTGATCATCTTTTCTAGAAATATCCAGCTCTGCAGAAGAACAGTTTGGTTCCTGTGGTTGGGCAACATCAAAGAGATCATTTCTGGATTCACGACAAGAAGGCCCTTCCCTTGTTTTTTCTTCACTTTTTCGCGTGAGTGTTTCTTCTTCTTCTACTTTTGTCTTGTGAGTTTCGTGTTGGGTCTCACGGGATGTTTCATCGCGTGGAAATTTGATGCTACCTGCATCTAAACTCACGTTATCCTGTTTCCCAACGGGATATTCCTGGAAATGAATTTGTTCTAGGCCATAATTAGGCCGTTCACCTTCTTCAGTGTTTACGCTCATCCCGACATTTCCAAGTACAGATATTTCAATATCTACAGTTATAAGCCAGTTCAGAATAAATTCTTCTTTCTGTATTTCTAGTTTGAGATCGCTGATTCTTCCTTCACATTGTGTTATTTTGCTTCGAATATTTAAAAAATTGATTGAATTGAAGAAAGATATATCTGGTACCTCCTCAGCTGGGAAATTGTTTCGCCATTCTGACAGAAACTTTTCCTTGTCATCCATCTTGTTACTTCCGTCTGCTAAACATCAAAAACTAATAATTTTCTGGCCATTCGCTTTTCACCATTCACCGTATTCGGTTATTTCTGATCAGCTTACCAAAGTCGTTACAACCACACAAATATGTTGATTGCCAAACCATTACACGATCAAATCCCGCAGAACAATACGCGGAATTCCCACGTATTGAAGAGACATTGGAAAGCGGCAATGAAATATGAGTAATTCCGCTTCCATGGAAACCATGGTTAAAAAAGCTGATGAATTCGTTGAAACATACGTCATTGTAACAATAAAAAAAGGCATCACATACATTTCAGATGAGTCAAAGATATAACCGCCAAAGATTTCAAAGAGTTAGAAATTCATCAATACTAATATATCAATTTCAGTAACAGCAAGAGAAAACTGCAATGATCAAAACAGCATGAACACTTGAAGGGGAAAGCAGATAAATTTAACAAAAATGCTTAATATATTCTCTATTAAAAACAAAAACAAAAATGAGCAATACGCTTGAGATTCGTTAGAAGTTATCGCAATCTCTGAGCTATGAGTATGCATGCATGTTTGAAAATGCGCAAAGAGCTGTCAGAATTGCACTACAACTGATAGATTCTTCATAAAGGAACAAAATCTTGCACTTTCAGATATAGATAGCTTTATTATCCATGCTTCCCACGTATTACAGCACATTCTTTTACGAAGCTCTCGAAAAACCTTTGCACAAGCAGCGCCTCAAGACATGGTTCCCTATAAATCTCAATAAAAACTTCAAAATGTTTATAAAACAGCGAAACTTCACACTTAATTATATCTATGATTAGTAAGAAACTTCTTTTTTTATTCGATAAACAATGGAGGGCTAAAATGTTCGTTGTTCTGGTGCTTAAGCACACAAAAGTCATTGAATCAGCATGCTTTCACTAGTAGGCCTAAGTGTCTTTTTCAGCTTGACTATCGTCTGCATAAACACGAGGCTGCTGTTTGTGGGCGTCAAGGAAAACAACAACAACGCTGATATTGTCCATAGAACCACGTGACTTGGCTTTCTGAACAAGCATCTTCGCACATTCCGTTTTCTCTTTTCCTTCTAGAATAAAATTATCAACAAGTTCGACAGCAGAGCTAGCGTCAACTGTGTCCCAAAGTCCATCACATCCAAGAATCAGATAATCTTCATCCCCTTAAAAAAACAGAAGAATGAAATGTTATTGTATAATGAAGATAACATCTCTATCAGAAAATAACACGAGATTTCATATTTCTATTCAATGCAAGACTCGATAAAGAAAGCCAAGAATCCACAACCCATAATCTTTTCCATTCTCAAGAATTCTGCGGGACTGCTGCGTTTGCTTTCATGTAAATACACAACCTCAATCGTGCCATGGCGATGTGCATTAAGAACTAATTTTCCGCAATTAAAGGACTATCAAGATCGCTGTTAATTTCCGTTATGCAAACAAAGAAATATCTTTAAAATTACGCTTTGCGGATGTGTAGAAATCTGCCAAATTCCTTGTTGTGCTTCGTAACTTTTTAGTGAAAAATTATTAATATGCATAAACTATATATTAATAAAAAGTAAATAAATACCTTCTAATATGTATTGAGATACGTCAGCATCAGCAGAAACAAATGGTTTTTGTTCGAAATCACCAATTGCTCTTGAAACAGCAAGACTTCCGTTTACCCGCCAACCTCCAAACCAAACAACGCAACCTCCAAGCTCTTCAATTCTGCGTCTCTCATCTTCTCTATCTGGCTTATGTGGATCCATGAGGTTTATAGCAACTCCTTTCTTACCAAGAATCACCTGTGAATCACCCACCCAGCCAATATGAAGAATATTGTCTTGTATCAATACGGTCACACCAGTTGACCCACTTTTCAAACGCTGCCATAAAATAACATCGTAATCATCAACTGAGACACAAATTCCAGCGCCGCATATAAGTGACCTACCTCATACATAAAAGTATAAGAGATATCTCCGATGTGATTATGTGCTGAGTCTAATGGTTAACAAGAGAAAATAATAAGGCAATGAAAATGAACTCATATTCGTAGTTAGTGGTACCTTTGCACTTGGGATGGCTAAGCATCGTTTTCACAATTGAATTTCTGCACGCTTCCAACACCAGCCCATGTGGCTAATCGTTCGTTTTATTTGTTATATGCCCCAGACCACAGTGATTACTTTGCCTCACTCAAGGCAGCTTACTTTGTCAATGTTTCATCAAATGTCAGCTGAAGGCAGCTAACAACCCTGATAGCTGTGTTGCCTACCTAGCCACTGCTGCTTTTAACCCTCGCTCCTCACTCAAGTCAGCTTACTTTGTCAATGTTTCATCAAATGTCAGCTGAAGGCAGCTAACAACCCTGATAGCTGTGTTGCCTACCTGGCCA
>JAACYV020226532.1:0-20042 GCA_009936425.2 Chrysaora fuscescens | reverse complement strand
GCTCAAAATGTTCTGGGATTGCTTTGTTGACTCAAATTTTGCCAACCAAAAGTCTAGCATGAGATTGCGATATTGGCCCGTACTCGTTTTCATGGCGGATCAATACATAGGGATTCCATATTCTCCAAACGTGGAGATTCCCCAGCAACATTTAACAGCATAAAAGAACAAGGAATAATATCAGTCGACGTTTGTTGGATCCAAAGTATGCTTGCAGCGAGTATCGAAAATAAAACAATAAGGCAGGAACCGCACAACACAACGAAAACGACAGCAATATGTAAAAATCATTTTTATAATCAATATAAAGTTATATGAAATTAGTTTTTACATATTGTTGTCGTTTTCGTTGTGTTGTGCGGTTCCTGCCTTTTTGTAATATTTATATCCCTGTTGTCTGTCTGCGTTAGATAGAACAGAATTTTCTCTTCAAGTCTTCCACGAAGATATTGAAAGTTTGCTAAGAGTACGGAGATATTGAAGATCTCCGATGAATTGTACGTGGAGAAAAAGAAGGGAGTCCAACAGCGAAATTTTTTCGACTCGAAATGTGGAGATTTTATAGAAAATAACCCACGAAATTGTGGACATAATTTTTTTTAAATTCAGCAATGATCTGATGAGTGCACTAGACAAGCTATAAACAAAAAAACAAGACTAATTTCGCTATACAAAATTAAAACAAACAAAAAATAGCATTTCCAATATCATGCTGGAACCCATTCTCATTTTGAATCTCATGCCAATCTCAATCTCATTCTCCGTCTGAATGGTACGCGGTAATACAAGCACATCGGTATCTTTCGCTACAATGACAACATCCGGTTTTGACTCTATGGCATGCAAAATTAGCCTCGTGTCGGCTACTTCGTGATAACATTTCTTCATTGCTTGCACTCTTCGATTGCATACTTGAAACGTTGCGTTACCTGTTGTGAAAACAAGTGGTATTGCACCAGTATAGCATCCGTCTTCCTTCAGAAATTGCGCAAACAGTCTAATCAAATCGGTTTTGTTCTCATTCTGGTACAGGAATTCGTGCCATTCAGAACCTTTCAACATGTTTTGGTCATATCCTTCCAAATGAGCTTTTGGCCCAGGCTTACCACGTTTCTTTCTGGTGTCGTTCTTCACACTTATGTCAAGAAAGGTGTCATTCACAATGTGTATTCCACTTGCATTCATCTCAGCTTTTGGAGTAACAAATTTGAATAGGCTGTTCATCCACGCTCAATACGTTTTATTTGGCTTGAGGGAGCGAACTGCTGCCATACTATCCGAACGGCATACTTTCATGGCACGGCTTTGATGCATTGTGAATCTTTGTCCGACTGATGCAGAGTTGAATCAGCTCTGTAAATGCCTCTTCAAGACTTCCTGCTTTTGAAACAAGTCTGTCTGTCTTCCTTGATTACGGTAAATGCAGCAGGTGACCGCTTAACCTTTTCCAAACCTGTCTTCAGTTTTGTTTTCTTGATTGACGTGAAGAAGAAGTTTCTCCATCAATCCGCCATTGCTTATAATATCATGAGAATTGGAAATGCTTTTGATTATATCAATGCTCTTTTCTGAAAATGTACTTGTGGACTGCCATTTTGAAAATGAAATTTGCTGACGTCATCAAAATGCATACATCATTCAAAAGCTTTCATCCAGGCGAGCTCGAATCTTTTTATATTATCAAATTCCGTCGTATACTTGAGGAGGTTGAACCTTTTTTAGTCTTGAAAACATAGCTAAATTTGTGATGTCATTAGTCACGGGACTTCAGACAATATTTGAAAATATTGTTAGTGCTTAAATTATTCTTTAAACCATATTATTTCATAATCAGCCGAGAAAATAAAGGCTAGGCAGTGTGGTCGATGGTTTAGAGAAATTCCCTGCCTTTGTTGTTGGTGTAGATTACACAGGCAAGTTTTGGCGTAGCTATCGGTACTGAAAATTCTCGAGAGCGAGAGAGAGAGAGCAGAAAAAAGATACCTGAGATCTTGAAGTGCAAATCCGGCGCAAAATGTTATTTTTTTCAAATGATAGACCAATTGGATATGATCGAATAGAATTAGAAAGGTCCCGGCTATGACGTCAGTAACAATTTCCTCCATACGCCCATAACTCAAAAACCACACATTCAATTACATTTTCGTTTTCAATGATCATATTATATTCAGTTGGTCTTTCATTTGAAAAAAATAAGAATTTTGCGCTCGATGTGCACTTTAAAAAACTGACTAATCACTATGAGGTAAGGCGTGATTTTCACATATAACGTCAATCATTCATCAACAATAATATATTACTCAACGCAATAGACCTTTTAAAAACACACTAAGTCTACTTTTAACTCGCTCCACATGCATGGGCTAGTATGATTGTTATAGTACTTTTTAATCAATCATAGAAAGTTGAAAATTCATCAATTATTCGTAGAAGAAGCTAAATAAAACTGTCAACCCAGGGCAAGGCAAGCAAATATTTTGCGTAAGAGCAGCAAACTCCTCACTTCTCTTCCCCCCCCCCCTCCCCCCTGACCAATGATGTGTTGGTGGCTTTTGAAGCTTAAACTCCTATTGTTTACTCGAGCATGAAACCTTTATTGTTTACTCGAGCATGAAACCTTTATTGGCCGCACCAATAAGGAAATTGTTCCAAATTATGGAGCGTTGTTTGCGTCTTTATTACGATTGTATATTTCAACGGTGGATATGTCATTTTTGCATATTTTGTATCGTACTATGGCAATTTCATTTGCATAGGTCTTAAAAAATTAAATTTCATGTCATCCTTTATTTTTGTGTGTGCTGTTTGTCTATTACGTGTGTCATTTTACATTTTTGTGTAAAAAAAGAAAAGTACGATACAAAATATGAATCTCAAACGAAATAGAGTTATAATTGACATAAAAATGACAATTAAGCATTAAAAAGACGCAAACGACGCTCCATACCAAATTAAGTAAAACTTATGACCGAAACCAGACACATATTACTGCAAAAAATTACTTACCTCTCTTCCTTTCAATCATCTTTTTAAGGGCAAGGACAGTATCCTCTCCAGTCACGGAATAAGAATCTAACTTCCCATCGAGATTCCTCACATAAATCGAAAATCCTGTTGTAAAAACAATCTTGACATTATTACAACAATATTTCATTCAGAGAATCAAGGATCTTAATTTTTCTTGCTTACAGGATTCAGATATTATCTATTTTTATCTAGTAGATTTAATAAGGGGATGGAGTAACAACAAAAGTGTCAGTCAAAAGACTTCTCCTGAACAAAATTGGGTCAATGAAAATTTCTGGCCAGAGGTATGGGGGTCATACTCTGCACCTAAGACTTTCCCCTGCCTTCCAGGGCTCTTGAATGTTGGAATTGTGTTAGTTGCCTTTTGTAATGTAAGTTGCTTTTTCGACCTACTGATAAGGCCAAGCCCTGATACGCTTAGTTTTGATCGTTCTGGCGTTCCTGTAATTATCGCTACGTGCATATATCTATATACTCAATAACATCAAGTTTCATATTATACGACGCAACGTGGAACATTATGTATTTAATGACTAGCTTCTTTACATTCAGGTAATTGCCAAATAGCTAACAAGACTTTTGCAAGATTCCAGATGTTTTGAGTGCTCAAAAAATCAATGCTAGTTTTTCATTAATATTTCCGTAATTCATAAATTCAGCCTTTCGCTGGTTTTGAGTATCGTAAATTGTCTGTTCGGAGAAGTATTTCTCGAAATCAGGGATACTTTAATTCAAATTTAGAATAATTAGAAGTTCTAGGAGCTTTATTCTTCATAGCAAATTTATTTCATGCACGGCCTATTAAACTAGTATCAAGTGATTAGTTACAAAATAGTTAATCAATGTTTAGAAAAACATAATATTCACAGAAGCCATGTATTTCAAGCTACGTGCGATTTTTGGTAGCTTAAAAATCGTCTACAATTTTTTTGTACGGGAGAGAGGATTAGTGTTGGATAAATGGTATACAACCATACAACCATAATGTACAACATTCCATAATACCAAAAGAATGACTTATTCTCCAGAAGAATAGCTATCAACCAAAGTAAAAGATAGTAACCTTATAATGACCATATGTCCAAATGGAGTAGAAGGGGACTGGGACTACTTTTCTTTGTTTGACATATTTTAATTTTGCGTATCTAAATTTTTATTTTGCGTTGCATGATTTTGCTTATCTGTCTCAACGGAAAGTACATGTTTTCTGAGTTAATCTATGCTCTTTATCGGTGGTTGAAAAGCCTTCGAGAAACTCTATATTTCCCTTAAACTGCCAGAATTATAATAACAAAGGATAAAGAATGATGACTATCACATCATGTCCAGTAATATAGAGAGTGGTTGATAGCCCTCGGATCACAATTACGAAAAAAGCTTCAAGTTCTATAATATTATTTCTTGGAAAATCTTCTATGACTAGGCTATACAAGTCAAAAGCATGCAAAAGATATTCAGTAACAAATAGATTAAGAATTGTGAAATTCTTTGATTCTATGAAAAGTAATTGGTCGCATCGATTTCCTCTCCTGCGTTAGACAGTAATGGTATCTTATAGTAACAAAACCTTGTTCTTTAAGTGTTCATAATAGGTCGATCGTTATTAATAGGAAGCGAGTAAAAAAGAAATGATAAAATATGAATTAGGAACTTCTAGCCGATAGATCTAATTCTATAAACCAATAGCTCTTACCTTCACAATCGTCGCAGAATTCAGGCACTGTTTCAAATCCATTATCCATTTTTCTAAATACTTAGTTTATTCCTATGATATACTTTCTTGCGATAGCTATACTATTAGCAGCAGCTTATACAATTTTAGCCGTATCTTTATACAGAAATTCGGCTGAGGGGAATTTCTAGAGCTGGCACTCCTTCCCTGCGCCCAACAGAGATTGCTGGAAATAATCTGACGTTGCTGGCCCATTATTATATTTTTCACGGTATTCCTAATTTTTGTTCTGATGTGTGCCTCCCAGATTCTATAACTTGAGTACAGGATCATAATACCAAAAATAATACCAAAAATAATGCCAAGAGCGGACCAAAATAAACTGCTTACAACTGGATTATTTCGCGTACAAAGTAAAACTTAGTTTGATATATCAAAGCTCCTACGCACTTGCTTGATGGCATTACATCATGTTCGAGGCTAGGCTAGAATTTCTTCCCTTCGCCATTGCTTGTTGCCTGAGAATTTCCCCTTTGCTTTTTCCTTCGCAGGAAATTTGACCCTTTGCCCATCATTCCTAGTTTTTGGAACCGGTAGCTTCTTGCTTTATTTTTGGATCATTTGGCAAATATAACATATCACTATTACTGCTAAAATATAGATATCAAAAACGTTACAAAATTATGGCCGTACTTTGACATCGTTGCACCATTCAAAACAGACTTTACAGGTTTAAGTGGGTAAAACTACGTAAATTTAAGCAATTATCAAGAAATGTTTTCTTTTGATACCCATAGCAAGTTTGGCTATTGTCTTACTTTTACAGTGCGTAGAAAATTGACTGATCCACATTCACCGTCGCATTGGAGTTCCTCCTTGCATAGCTTTTACCTGTAAAAAAAATACTGATTTGCTTTTATTTCTTTGTACTGCACTGCAGGCATTAATTAAAAGAGTTTTGTCACAGCACAAAACGGAGTAAATTGCAGTTTTTTTTGGGTTCAAAGGTATGGCAAATGGGGTTGCAATGGGTCTGGCAGGATTAGATATTTTTCGTCCATGACGTGAAATACATAATTTTATATCCGCTTTTAAATAGCTGTTTTCCCAAAGCATATAGCTACGGAAACGATTTTCAAATTCAGAAAAGAACATCGATTCAATTGTGTTGTGGTCATGACTTGTTTTTTTTAAATAAGTTTGGTTTAAGTCGAGTTCCACTTTTAGCTTTATAGTATCTCATCTGACTCATGATAATAGTTTTGTATTCATTCTGTCTTTATTCTGAAAGCATTAAAAACAGTAGCATTTTGATTATTTCCAGTGAAATATTAATTGCTGCACATTTTGTCATCTCATCAATGCCTCTAAGACTAACCATAACTGCATTGGAAAAAATTGAGGCCAGACCCACTCTGGAAGCTGTATTGGAGTTTCCCCTTGCATAGCCTTTACCTGTAAAAAGTACTGATTGGCTATTGTTTTTTGTACTGCATTGGGAAAAAACTAGGGCCAGACGCACATTCACCGTTGCATTGGAGTTCCCCCTTGCATAGCCTTTACCTGTAAAAAAAATGATTGGCTATGGTTTTTCGTACTAAACAGAAGAAAAAATAAGGCCAGATCCATTTTCAACATTCTATATAGTTCTGCTTTGCATAGCCTTTACCTGTAAAAAAATGATTGGATATTGTTTTTTGTACAGCATTGGGAAAAAACTAAGGCCAGACCCATTCTGGACGCTATATTGGAGTTTCCCCTTGCATAGCCTTTACCTGTAAAAAAATGATTTGCTATTGTTTTTTGTACTGCATTGGGAAAAAACTAAGGCCAGATCAATTCTGGACGCTATATCGGAGTTTCCCCTTGCATAGCCTTTACCTGTAATAAAACATGATTGGCTATTGTTTTTTTTTCAGCATTGGGAAAAAACTAAGGCCAGATCAATTCTGGACGCTATATTGGAGTTTCCCCTTGCATAACCTTTACCTGTAAAAAAAATGATTGGCTATTGTTTTTTGTACTGCATTGGGAAAAAACTAAGGCCAGATCAATTCTGGACGCTATATTTGAGTTTCCCCTTGCATAGCCTTTACCTGTAATAAAACATGATTGGCTATTGTTTTTTGTACAGCATTGGGAAAAAACTAAGGGCAGATCAATTCTGGACGCTATATTGGAGTTTCCCCTTGCATAGCCTTTACCTGTAAAAAAATGATTTGCTATTGTTTTTTGTACTGCATTGGGAAAAAACTAAGGCCAGATCAATTCTGGACGCTATATCGGAGTTTCCCCTTGCATAGCCTTTACCTGTAATAAAACATGATTGGCTATTGTTTTTTTTTCAGCATTGGGAAAAAACTAAGGCCAGATCAATTCTGGACGCTATATTGGAGTTTCCCCTTGCATAACCTTTACCTGTAAAAAAAATGATTGGCTATTGTTTTTTGTACTGCATTGGGAAAAAACTAAGGCCAGATCAATTCTGGACGCTATATTTGAGTTTCCCCTTGCATAGCCTTTACCTGTAATAAAACATGATTGGCTATTGTTTTTTGTACAGCATTGGGAAAAAACTAAGGCCAGATCAATTCTGGACGCTATATTGGAGTTTCCCCTTGCATAGCCTTTACCTGTAATAAAACATGATTGGCTATTGTTTTTTGTACAGCATTGAGAAAAAAGCATGGGCGGCTCATCTGTTGTCTTTTTGAATAAACTGCACTGCAAAGAAACATGAATTTAGTTTCCCACCGCTTCTGTTTTTAAATATGGCTTAGCCTTATAATCTTGGCATCTCAAAATCTTAACAATATTTTCAGTGCGTCATTTTTCGTATTGAGAGAAAATAGTTTTGTCCTGGTTATTTTTAGGTCGCAAATGAGGTCATTATTTCCCTACAAGTTTTGAAAATCTGTTTTGAGAATGAATTTGCCTTTGAAGGTTTTCTAATTATGGTTATTTTTCAATAATATTCTGTTTTATTCTAAAGGCCCAACGAAAAATAAAATGTTTAAGATTAGACACTATATTTTTTTATTTTTTTTCTATCATTTGTTTATAACAAAAGAAGTACTTATCGTAGCTATAAGTTCGAACGAGCAAAAAGGAAAATTGCATTTTTCAAGTTGTGGCAATCCCAGGGCTCCGAAAGTTCCCCTTGTTTCCAAATGAAAATTCACCAAACCATTCTTACCAACGTTTAATGCTGACTAAAATATATCCTTATGCCGTTTTATGCAATTGTCCTCTATAGCGTCGGGGAGAGCTTCTGAAATCATTCATCAATGGTGGAAAGAAGTTGTCAAAACACAATTCTCGGAAATGCCAAATGTCACTTCCCTAGCTTGAAAATAAAAAAAGTCGTCCCTAACGAAAGGAAAATTCAAATATATCACAATGACTGCCTTGACGCAACGTGCAGATTAGAATTCTGTAGCATTAGCAGTAGCATTCTGACGGAGAGTATCGACCCCTAAAGTTTAGTTAATAAGTATGGCGAAACAGCAGCATAACTGCAGCAAACAAAAATTAACAGATAGCTGATTAGCTGAATAGCTGAAAAGCACATGTAATTGCATTATAAAACATGGTTCAGGAGTCAATGAATTGCAGTAGGATGCAACGACATTCCGCTTCAGCAGATCAAACTTGGGTGGGGAAATATTTTTGCTGTTTTTATCCTTTGATTTTGTGGACTTTGTTAAAAAGTCCTACCTATTCCGTTTCGCAGTTTATCTGAATGGGTGGTTGTGAGGAGCATATCACTTCCCAAAAAATGTAAAAGATTTAAAAAAACATCAGGATTTTTGAAACTCTTCTAAGATTGAAAACGGTTCTTCTTGAAAGCGGGGAGCTTTTTAAACAGCGATTTGCCCCTCGGGTGAATTTACATTTAACATGGACTAAAATGTTCTCTGAAATGTTATCACCATGCCAGAAGGAACATTAGTACACAGAATATCATGGCCAAGTACATATTCATAGTAATGAACCATGAAGTGGTCTATATACATTTTCTAAGAAAAATTTCAAGCTGAAGGTAGACAGACAGTCTTTCAGTGATTTGATCTCTGTTGTTTTGCGACTCTGTAGGAATTTTCAATTTTCATGAACAGCTTAGTGTGATCTCCAGTACAAATACGCTTGAGGTTGCTGTGAAGTATTTTTGACTTTTGACCTTGTGTCTCCGCAAATTAAGGTGCATGATCACCAAAAGAAGTGGAATTCCATACACTTCAAAGTTGATATTGGTGCAAAATTCATCGCAGGGAAATAAGATTTAAAAGGAAATAAAAGAAAGTAACGAGTTATTTGTCAGGTTATGAAATCATATTCAATAAGTGGAATTCCAATCAATTATACTCTAGTCGTTGATATCTAAATCTTGCAGTTCTAAATCATCTACATCATCCTCAAATAGGCTTTCTTCGACAGGGACTCCATCAAGCAGAATTTTTTCGTTATCGACAATATCTAAACTCGCTGCGCATGCTTCTTCAGATCCATTTAGATCGGCTGTAGGTCTTTCACAGGGCTATATAACGAGAAGATCGGCAAAATAATAGCCTCTATCAAGAAATCATTAACTAACAACAAGCAGTTACATTTAATTTAAATTCGATGTGACTACTCGTGCTAAAAATATCTGCAAAATTTCAATAGGTTGAGAATAAATTTATCAACCAGCACGTATCCTTTTCACGTTTTCAGGAATTCTTCTCATTCACTCGTTAGGGCCTAGGCATAACGATGTATATTTGTTTCTTAACATTCCTTAGGCATATGGCAAAAACGTTTTTTTGAAATATTCACATTTTTAAGGGCATTTCTGAACTCCTACTGTAAACTTGGTTATGATGTGATATTCTACTTTTATTCCTATTAAGATAATTGTCCTGCCAAGCCCATAAACTATAGAAGGGTTCATCGCGACATCACCACCCTCCGTCTTGGCTATTTGACTATGGCAGATGATGCATAGCTACATTAGTTCGAAAAATTTTGGGCACTTTTATTTTCGGACAATTTGCTTGTCCGAACATTTGAGATATTCATTGGTTTTAAAAGTTCATTTCTTCACCATTCAGAGCAAAATTTCTTGCCTTTTCTTTCGTCCGAAATAAGGGCAGAAAGTCGTCCGAAATTTGTCAGAAACTACTTTTTCCGAAATATATGGGTCCGAAAATTGTTCGAGCCAATGTATGATGACTGCAAGATGCTACAGATATCAATGTATGCCTGATTTGTTGCCAGAGAGTGTCACACAAGCCTTAAAAGGAGGTGCTTTTGACAAAATACCTTACCCCTAAACCCTCTATAATATTTTGCCAATAGTCGCAATCCATCCTGTATCTGCCTCTTAATTTAACCTTGAATTCAACTTTACGTCTCTTTGTATATGTAAGAGAAACAGATTGAATTGAATATTTCTAGTTAAATCTAGAACATATACCTCTTGGTCTATAGTTTCGTTTATTTCCTTTGGTTTAATTCTGTTGCCAGACAAGGATTTGGCCTTAGTGCCTGAGCCATCCGAGTGCTGTGCGATTGCTGCTAATGCTTCAATTGTAATTTCTGTGATTGGTGTCTCATCCTCATCCTAAAACAGCAGAAACACAAATAGTTCTAATGATCTCCCTTCAGAACGACGAATAGCTTTGTGGAATTTGGTATCACGCAGTCAACATCATATTACAGTGCAAGCTAACAATTGAAACAACTTTACAATCCACTACACAATTTTGTTACAAAACAAATAATTTCTAGGAAACAGGAAATTGTATACAATTAAGGCTGGTGTTAAAATGGTAGAGAAATATAACAATCTCTGTTCACGAGGATTTTTAACATTTAATTTTTGTGATATTTTTATTCAGGCATTCTTCATCATCTGTTTTCTTATTACAATTATGATTTAGCCATATATCAAATATCTGCGAAAAATAAAATAATCGGGCCTCCGGGCAAATGTTAAAGTGAAACACCAACTCGAATTTTCATCATTTCATAAGTGTTCTACAAAGTCTATCAAAATAAAATTTCATACCACTTCTCTTTTGTATAAATTTGGATCATCTGCTGCTTCTTCATCATCATCAGCAGCTAACTCTGGTTTGAATAAAAACAATTCTCTACCACTAACCTGGAAAAGGATTCAAAAAGTAATGCGTTAATAAAACATGAAATCGTTTTAATGCCCCAATTTACGAAGCTAAACAATTCTTCAATTAAGAAATGAATTGAATTAATCTACGGACGCCACTGTAGAAAGTAATGTAAAAATTCTGCGCAAAAAAATCGGATGGTCTCAGCAACTCATACATGCTTCTAGAAAGACCTCACTGATCCATATTTCAATTGATGTAGCTACTTTCGAGCCACTTCAATGACTTCAGCTGACAATCCATTTAAGTACTTTTAAAAATAGTGGTATCACCAGTGTAACTCAGCTCTTGACGTATATCATCAATAAGAACAATCAGAATAACTAACAGTGAATCAACGGGGTCGGCACTTGATCTTGTGGGACACCTACTGAAGTCATTCTCTTTTTAGACTTGGCATGAAAGCTTTCCACCAGCAATGCAGAAATTTAATACATCTTTGACAATATAGACATAAATATGAGGATTCTTTTTAGATTTTGGCTGTAACGTCACCCTCAGCTCAACAGCGAGACCTTTTTTAGTGTTGACTATTTTAGTATTTCATGATCCGATCACTTCCAAGCGCCCTAAATACAATTGGCAATAATTTCACTAGGCTAGACGTATATTCTGAAATAAATCTTTTATCTCATCAAAATAATTTGCTAGACATCATTCCAATCCTAATTATTTGATGAGCTGCAGTAGGCTACATTTTCAGATTATCATACAAAGCAACATAAATACTCACTTTTCCTACTGACTTCCCTCTCTCGAAATCTTCCTTTTTCTTATTGACTTCTTTTTCACGATTTTGTTTTTTCTCTTTGATCTACGCCCAAACAAATGCAGAAAAAATTTTGCTATTTAATTGTAATGCAACGGGATAACTAAATTACATTACTAACAACATCTTCACTCTAGTTAATTACTTTATCAATAATAACAAGTTGTCTGATGATCGCTAAGCAGCGTGAAGCTTCAAGTCACAACAAGAAATAGAGTCTTTCTTATTGCCTATCTCTGTATTACCCACTCTGCTTTTACAGCATAGAGCACTCTTAAGACCATTTTAGGTTACAAAAACCTGTAATAGCTTATATTAATAAAGTTTTATGGATATTTTTCGATGAATAAAGTAAAAGTTGCTAACCTTTTTGCTCTTCCAAACAAGAAATGTATCCAGGGTAACAGGAGTTAAGTTGTCAGTCAAATTTGATCTCTACAGCAACAAGATTTATTAGTAAAGCAAAAATATATTTCAAAGGAAATGTTGACCAACAGCATAAATTGTAGATAATTCTTTTTTATACTTAGTACAACTTAAAACCAGATATATTCATTTATGTTGATCACTGACAAATGATATAATGATTTAAAATATCAAGTGGCATGTTTGTTTATTTTCTTTCACCATACATGGATTTTATAACATGTTATTGTAATTGAATGGTAATGAGGTAACAAAGCACAGTTTAATCACCTCTTTTTCTATAAGTTCTTCTAAGCTAATTTCATCTTCTAAGGATTTAGCGCCTTCTTTCCTCTTCAAAACAAATCCTGGAGGCAATGCATGCTTATAGATACATTTTTCGCCATTTGGACATGACCAGAACCAGCCATATAATGATTTATCGATGGCTTCCAGAAAAAACTTACAGATCTTAAATAAAAAAAATAAAGTAAATAAACATGAGTATTCTTTCTTTGAAAGATTTCAAAGTTTTTAAGACTTTTTTCTTTTAACCAATTGCATTTTGAAAAAAGGAGCAAACAACAGCAATAATTAAATAAGGAAAAAAATCGCAATCACGAAGTAATAAACATTAATTAAGAGCGACTGGTGCTATAGAGGAGTGAATCAGTCGATCGAGTGGAGTCGTGACCTAGCGTTTAACCACTGATGATTCTTGTGATTATTTTCAAACGACTTCCCCTCAGATACTAATACAACTGCATAATGATTTCATAACTTGCTGCTTATTCTGCACATATCTCCATACTTAAATTATTCATACATTGCAACTGCGTCGCTACTTTTTCTATAGTTAGATGATTAAGAAAACGGACCCAGCCTACTAAACAATGTAGAGTCTTCGCAAGTGCAAGAGCATAATGGTTTATAGAAAAGACTAAGGATGAACCCTGAAAATTTGAGTGGAAAGTTGACGGAAATTTAGAAACCATCAAGCATTGCATTGTTAACAGTCGAGAGCGTTTGGCCAAAGCTTAATATAATCAACTATACTGACGATATTTGTCTTGGGTTTTTTCTTCTCAGCTTCCTCGTGTTTCTTCTTAACAACTTCTTCTAATTGATCTTGACTCCAGTCATCCATTCCGCCATCTATAAATAAGGGCGCACAAGTGGACGAGTTAACCAATGTTTGAATAAATTGAGAAAGAGAGTTTTGAAAATTGAAAAATAATGGCTTTGCGCTAGATTCTTGGATATTCAAAAACAGTTTATACAAAACGTATATTTATCAAAAATAGAACTATTTTCGTAATCATGTACAAACTCTGATGGGAAATCTTTAAGTCTGTCCCAAAAATATTGATTTCAAACCGAAATAGTTTTTCAGCAAAGGTTAGTCAATGCAATCTAGACTTGCTTCTCCCAGCTGATTTAACAAAAATACATGTTACATCTGATTTATAGTTGCACATTCACTGGTACAACTGAAGCATAGACATCCAAATCCTATGTTTAGCGTTTCTATAAGATTTCTAACCTTTTTCACCCTTTCGCTCATCGATATATACGCTTTTTTTCTCCCCTTTTCTCTCCAAGGACAAGTCATGAGAAAATTTACATTTGTTTCCCTTCGTGCAAAGGCCTTGCTTAAAAAAGGCGCAAAGAACTGATTTTGGATCAGCCCCTGAAACAAAAAAGAAGAAAGAACATCAACTGAAGTTTAAGAAAAAAAACAGTGCAGAAATGTAATCAAGAGAGGCATGTGTGGCAAAAGTTAATAAGTGAGATAAAGCCTCAGAGCGAAGAAAAATAAACCGCGCAGGGCAGATAAGTGAAAAAATTGAAAGAATAGAACGTCAAAAAGAATGTGACGTAGAAGAAAGGAAAAGGCTGTTAGATAGGTGCGAAGGAAAACATTATAGACTGCCAGCGTAAAATGCCTACAAAAACAATAATCTTTTGTTGAGTTCATTAGAAAAAATGTCCCAAGTTTAAGTAGCTATTAATCATTTTCCTAAATTTTTTCTTTGTATGTTGCAGATAGGTGCAGCTTTCAAACGAGCACTAACATGTCTATTATTGCATGTCCCGCAAATTGGAGTGTCCTGAACATTGCTGTCAGCGTTTTCAGCACATTCTGCATTCTCGTGCATTCTATGTGAGTTGCGTGATAATAAAAAGTGCATTCTGAACACCCGGATTGAGAAGAAGATACATCTTTATTAAATAATTGCTTCGGCTAAAGTGAATTAAACGATTTTCTTTCGTGACCATTAGGTAGAAGAATACCTGCAGAGACTTTCTGCTGAATTTGGACGGGCTTAAACAGTTCATTAAGCTCGTCAAGTTTGCTTTGTTTTGAATCTTTTTTCTTTTGCTGGAATAAATAACCAAACTTTTAATTCAAAATCTGAAGCATCAGGGTAATTGAATGTGGAAAAAAGGTTTTTTAAAAATTGTCGTTGAAAATTTTATCTTTTCAAAACAAGGATTACAAAGAATTGGCAGACAACACATAACATCAACTCTTTTACAGGAACTTTTATCAGCTCGAATATTGCTCATGAGAAGAATTATATCTAACTATCCAAGTGTCGTTGCTTGAGGTCGTCTATCCTCCAGCCACAAAAATGAGTGGTTTTTAGCACTGTTCCATGTTTTCAAATACGATAAAAGTTTCTAAACAAAAATTGTTACCTTTTCTTGTTCTCTAAGCTGATCAAGCTGACGAAGAAAAGAATGAATATAAAAATATATATCTTTTACATTGAGTACATTGAGTTGAAAAGGTAAAAAAATCCAGAACCATTTCTGCAATTTAAACAACCCCTGAATTACCATCTATTCAGTTCAAATTACTTTCGCATAGAGACAAGCTGTAAACAAAAATCTAGTTGCGTATCATACACAGCTAGACATTCAGCGACCACATAGCGGTTTTGGCTTCCGAGCGAGTTAAGTTGGGGCCTGGGGCCAGCGACGGAAACATGGCCACACCCTTAAGGACATCAGAAAACGCGCCCTTTTCAGGAAAATAGATTTTTTCTAATATTCTATTAGCTTTTTTATTCTGATGCATTTCTTGTTAGAAGAAATAGTTCCTTAGCATAAAAGACGATGTTTCACAAGTTTTAATCACAAAAACAATTTACGAAGACCATTCACTAACATACGGGAATCTATAATAGAATGGCTATGACCATGCACAATAAAAATTAGCAAACAAAACTAGGTTTGGTTAAAAATCATCAGCGTTTCCGAAAAATGTAAAGCAGAGCTCAGTAAACTTGCAAAGCACATTTGTTATGCCTGAATATTTGACATGATTTAGATCTAAATGTTTCTGAAACAGTTTTCATATTATTCATAGCCCCTCAAAAGAGAGCCAACGGGTGCAATCCAATAAAGTGTGTTATAGGAAAAGGTAGTCAGACCAACTTGAGCAGGCATTTAAATGTTCTGAAGAAAACAATGCCACAACAAGTCAAAAAAGTTATTTATGGCCTGAGTTTATGGTGATACTTTAAATCCAGAAAAATAGACCACACAAATGATGATTGCTGCAAACAAAGAAATTTGATTTTTTACTGCTCCACATTTTCATGCTCTACCATTTCCATGCTTTGCCTCACAATAATAGTAGAACATAAAATAAAATTACTCACCTTTTTGACACTTTGGTTGCCCCCTTGCTTAACCTATTTTGCAAAACAGAAAAAAAACTTTAAACAAAAATGACAGTATTTGAAGCAAAGTTATTATTGCAGCCTCAAACCTATACATCTTAGTTACAAAATAGCATGCATTTAAAAGAAACAAAATCTGGTGGGCAACATAATAAATGTATTTGTGTCAAGATATGCACATGCGTATCAAAAATATTTTTTCTTACCCCTAAAGCAAAAATGTCTATAAATTGAGTTGAAGGGTTCAAAAAGAGTGTATCAGGAAAAAGGAAGTTGATTTTCTAAATGTATATAAAATAAATTCTTACATTTTCTTGTTAAGTACCTTATCTACCAAAAGTTAAAATATTGATGTATTTCTTACTGATGTACTATCAAATGAATTAATGGGTTTAATTTATTTATTACTGATCATAGTTTCTTTGCTTCTGTCTTTATAACGATCCTGGGATGTTACACTGGCAGTAGCCTCTGGTGTGGCTATTTGTGCACCCAATTGAAAATCGCATACTTCCAACCCATCCAGGTGACAGTTCTTCTTAACATATCTGTCTCTCTCTTTTTCACTGTCTGATGTCCATTAGCATTTTTCATGGTATTCCTCTGTTTCTGCTTCCTTCCACTTGGCCATGCATAATTTTTGAGCACAAAGCATCATCTTTACAAGACACTGACATGCCCCAAACATTTTGGAGTTCATGTTTTTACAACACAATAGCAGGTTCTCAAGATCACCTTCTTTCGCAAAAGAATTTGTCAAATAAAGAATACTTTGTAAGCACTGCTGCATGTCAAAAGCTGTAATTCTTTTCTCCAATTTTGGTGTTCTAGGTGTGGGTCTCCTAGCCATAAAATGCTGTTGAAACAACAATGGCACAAAGCATTTTTTTTATCTTGATTGACAATTTTTACCCTTTTTATATCTTGTCCAATCTTGGCCATGAACTTGTAGCTGTTCCAATTCATTCAAGGATATTATGTTGATGTTCCAATCTATTAACCTGTCCCATTTCTTTTCTATTCACCAGACCTTTCTCTAGAAGGCATGCGATAGCATGTGGACCCCTAGGCACATGACAAAAACATCACCAGGAGACAATCAATTATTTGTTTTCAATGTTGAGAGAGCCGATTATTGGATTACAATTTTGCGCCACAAAGGAGATATTTGTCATTCTTTCTATGAAACTATGGGGGACCATAGTAATAATACAGCTAGGGCAACAACAATACTAACAATCAAATATCTCTCAACAAATTACAATCCGCAGATAAGGTCGCATGCATTAACTAATTGTAAATTACTTCTAATTTTTAAAAGCATATCCTTTGTTTTTATTGAAGAATTCAAAAGCAAATGATTTATTTATTGAATTCCTATTTTATTGTTCTGCAATCATAGTTATTGTTTTCTGTTAAGCTTATAGAACACATCACAAAATGGCATGCACCACTCATTGAGGTGTGTGCTTGACTGCTCGCTTCAAATTTTGAACAAGCAAGGCCGGATTCACTAGAATTGGGAAACTGATACTAAATAGGTAGAACCTTTCACAAAGATCTTGCTCTTTTAATGATTTTCATTCCATATTGGTTGACAGTGTAGTTATTTTGTGGGTTAGTTCTCTAGTTTACATTCAGAGCTTGCAGCAAATGTTATTCTAATACATCTGTCATTATGTGCTCAAGGAAAAATAAACAATGGTAGTGAGAGTTTGCAACCTTGTCTAACTGCAGTGTTTGATGTTATGGTATTGTTTTTCTCACACAGTATTCTGAGGTTTATTTGTTCAACTGTGCTTGTCCTTCCTGCCTGTGCTTCTTCTAAAACTACTTCTATTTGATTGGTCATTCCTTTTGCATTATCTTTCTTTTTTATATTTTTGTATTAATTTACAAGCAGGCCAACAACTATTGCAGGGTAGTACCAAGGAAGATTTTTAATCAAAACATCTACAAAATAATTTAGTTTATCTTTGACAATCCATAAATATATAAAAATATACCTGATGTGTGACAGTTTTGATAAATTGCTGCTGTTTTTTCCCTTTTTTATTTTTCAATCCAAATGTTTTGTCCTGCATAATAGAGAAAAAAATGTAATAGAGAAAAGCATAAAAAATAAATATTAATTTATAAAAAGCAACACATGAAATATTAGGCAATCTAGAAAGAAAAAATGAACACATAAAAACATAATGGTATATTATCTAGAGAGACTTTGTCTTTAATAGAGCTTGCATTAATTAGTAGATGCAAGTGGTCACTCATATCAAACAGAACCACCTGCTCCTTCATGAGACATCTTTTTGATTACTTTTACAACCTATGACCAGTGTTAATAAATCGGTCACACAATGGTGATGATTTTTAACTGCATTTTCATATTTATGTATGGGAAGCCATTCAGTGAAGCTGGTTTCAGGGGGCTCTTAAAAACCTAAGTACTATAATTAGCCTATAATTAGCCTGTTTATAAAATATAGAGAATAAACCTACTAAGCCTCTTAACTACAAATGCTATGTTACCCTACCAGTCTAGATCTTAATAATTATTTATAGTTAAAAAGACAGTCCTAATGGCAAACACCTCAGTACCTCAGCATTAATCTTTGAATGTGTGCATTCCAAAAGGCACAAACAGCACATGCATGAAGTCAATAATTTGAATTGTATTATGTTATTTTCTGCCCTTCTTACCATGGCTTCTGTTATGGATTTATTAGTTTTTACATTTTGGGTAACAATATTCATTGTTTTCTTTTATAGCGCTTCTTTATTCTACATACTGAAATGTGTTATTATTCACTGTTGGGCAAGTTTCAGGAAATCTCTCACATGCAGTTTTTGTTCTAATAATTGCCTTGTTTAAATGTTGCAGAAAAAGAGGCAGGCATACGGTGCTCATAAATGATGATCCTCACTGTGATATCCATTCACCCTCTTGTTTCTTCACTCTTTTTTTGGGATATGGCTGCAAATAGGGGTAACAAAATCGAACTCTGCACATTTTTTCGTATAAAAACGATCAGATATGTTGATATACAAAATGTTGAGGAGGGAAAGAAATTTGTGAACATGATCTGGTACAAAGAGACTACTCTGAATGTTTGTTGAATATTTTCTTTATCTTGAGCTTGAATGCGATAATCAGTTACCCTGTTACAACACATCAAGTAAACCAATAAAGCAGGAATGTGAATTGCACACACGAGAGAATTTATGCGTACATGGTTTACCACACATGTTACATTTTCCTCATGTGTTACACCTGAGTACACTATTCAAAGTTGTTTAAGAATGCTACAAGGTTAACTGGGCTGAGAGACCATTCCAAAACTTGACCCTTCTGAAGGAGTAAGATTTCTGTATTTTTTAAAATTGTTCTTTGGTAACCTTACGTCAGTTGCTTTGCTCCTAACATTCCTTATTCCATGAGATAAGCTTGAAATTTTTGTGAAAAGACTCTATACAAGTCTTTTCCTACTGTGTTCTGTCTACATCAAGGTAGATGAGGCAGGCACCAATCTATTGAAATGTTTCTGTACCCATCAAAAGGCACAAAATAACTAAGTGTAACAAGGTGGCAAAATTCATTTATCTATTTTTTTGACACGCTATTTATTAGTCCCTTAATGGCCCATAACATAAACTTTTCGAAAAAAGTTGCATCAAACATTAAAAATTATGGGCTAATTGTATCCTGTGGCACCGCTCACTCTTCTCTTGTCCGGCCTAAATGTAATAGCTTACTTTCCTTCCAGATTTGATATATATAAATATATTATTACCCTGCTAGTCTAGATGTTTACCTCGATCACTTTTTCTTTAGCTTTCTCTTGGACCTTTTTGCCAGGACCGTCTTGTTTCTTCTTTGGGGGCATTTTATTGCAGATTTCAAAGGATGGTAAGTTTAAATAACAGCGCTGACGGCCAGACAGACTTGCCTTGACTCTGGGTCCTAAGTCATAAATTGTAAGTTTGCTCCGACCACTGATTGGCTTAAGAGAACAATGGCATTTCCAAATCGAGACTTCTGGAAAACTATACGCATGGTTGGGTATGGGTTTTTGGTTAGGCTCAAAGCTCAAGTGTCATTATATTTCTTATTCCTGATATTGGTTATTTTAAAGCAGGAGCACCGTAAAACAACTAAAATAACACCAATTTTTGTTAACAAATATTTCGTTTCGTTTGTTAACCAATATTTCGAAGGACTTTTCCAGGGTTTATATTGAAAAGGGAAGATATGGTATTAAAAAAACCCCAAGGGAAGAAAGATACTGTCTTTATTGCAAATCACGCAACTC
>JAACYV020226421.1:0-20054 GCA_009936425.2 Chrysaora fuscescens | reverse complement strand
GCTGTGTATGATGGACTGACGCAGCCACATCAGCTATGTCCAGGGTAGCTGTGTATGATAGACAGACAAAGTCACATCTGCTATGTTTAGGGTAGCTGTGTATGATGGACTGATGCAGCCACATCAGATATTTCCAGGGTAGCTGTGTATGATGGACTGACGCAGCCCCCATCGGCTATGTTTAGGGTAGCAGTGTATGATGGACTGTAGCAGTGCTTGTATGTAGTAGTAAAGCTAGCAGGGTCGTAGTCAGTGGTAGAATTTGCCACCAGTACGGTGGTCTGGCAACAACAAGAAAAGGGTGAAAAAATGTTGAATGTAATAAGCCGACGTATGTAAATCAAGGACAAATAAAATTGGCAAATTAGGCAAAATCGATCATAATATTTTTAGGCCAAGGCGAGTAAAACTTTGATAGCAGTCTCTGGGCAAGTGACCTAGTACTTGATGAGCCAGTCTAAAACAAACGGAAGGAACACTTTTCCCAGAGGCTGCTAGGCAGATACAAAATGTAACAGTCGAGTTTGATAGTTTTTTTGTTCAGATATGGGAGGAGAAGAGTATGAAATAGAGCATTATATAAGGACAGCAGAACTCGGAGGAACGAAGGTTCTGTGGATATCTATCAAAGGATTTCCCATCCATCCGGAGGCAGTGGTATTGGATGTGTCCACCGCTGATACCAGTTTGTAACATGTTTCCAGCCCTACATGAGAAAGGCAATCATAAACAGTATTATATATACCACTGATGTGTTGAATGTTTATTTCAAACTGAGAAGTTGCAGCATGGCAAAAAAAAATCGAATGATCGACACATAGATGTCGAATTTCACTACCAGTCGATCCGCTATGTAGTGGAGCAAAGCATAAAACGCAAAAACTAATTAAACAACTGATGAATTCAACTATCCATGAACCAACTACGCAGTACAGCAAAGCATGAAAAGCAAGGACTATCTAAACAACTATCAAATTTCACTGTTAGTCAATCAGTAAAGGAGTCAAGCAAAGCAAGAGAGAGCTATTGGATTTATTAATGGTGATAAAACCCGGAGCAATCAATCAACAACCAAATTTTGAGTTGTTCCCTTGTGGTGTGTTCTTGATTTCTATAAGCCTTGAATCAGATATTCAGAGTTGGACTGCATTTAAAAGATATGTTCGACTCCTATTGCACGAGATAAAAAAGATGAATTTCATTGTATTTCAGAGTGAGTATATTTCATCAATGTTAAAAAATGTGATGCAGGGAAGCAAACCAACAAAATGCAAAGCACAACAAAACAGTAAAGAAAGTTACACTAATAAAGAAAGTTAAATACTATACAATACAATACCGTTTAGTTCAGTACACTATAATAAAGCACAACGCAGAGGAGCACAGCAAGGTAACAATGAATTCTAAAACTGTATTCTGAACGAACGACATCTTCATTTTAAGTATAACATGTAAAAGGTAAATTGTTTCTTTGAAATTTAATACCAGATCTGGAACTCATCTTGAATCTAAAACTTTCTACGCTAAATCACTTGTAATTTGAACTGTACACGGTCTGGAAAAATTGTCAATGCTAAAATTTAAGCAGTTTGCAATTGTTCATGCATTGTTCATGCATGTCTAGCGATGGTAAGTATTTTTAAGTCAATTTTGATTACAATAAAAAATGGCAAAGAAGCTATTAATATATGGCGCTGTGCGTCTATATAGTTTAACAAATATATGTTGCAGAATTGAGTTATCAAGCCATTACCTCCGACAGCCAGCAATGTAAATCACTCATAAGACATAGGATTCAGTGTGGCATCGGTTTACTAGACGTTAAGGTCTCAAGATTGTTGGAAATGTAGCTAATCAGATTACCTTTTATAACGCAACCACAAGCATACGCATCACAATACATAATTTAATTTATTTTCACGATTTCAATTAGAAATGTCAATGCATAACTTTTAGATTTTTCAAATGCATAAAATGTTCAATACACCATTTCGACTAAAATTTTCACCCCTACACGATTTTCTCGGTCAAATCCCTTTTAGATTCCGAAACTCTTGGTCACTCGAGAAAACAAAACTAGTTCGGCTAATCCTTCTAAAATTTGTCCCCAGACTCATTTTTTCATGATAGATTAGAGTTTTTAGTAAATAATTGTTGAATGATAATTGAGATAAATTCACAATTAAGGATTTAAGTCGAACTGGAAAATTTAAATTTTTGTCATTGTCACGGATTTAGCGCACTTTGCTGAAACCCCTGTTGCTTTGCTATTGCTTTATTTGAATTTATGCTGAGTTTGTTGCGTTAGTTATATGATATCAAAATCTTCTTTTGACCCACTGTATGGTCCTAATTTTTACTTTCGTTGTACGCATCTATATAATCTTGCTGCAAATATTACTGAATTGGATTCTTTGAGTCTAGAGCCTAAACTATCTGACTGTGCCGTTTGATTTAGAGTCTAGTCTCGGAACTCTGAATAGGGGTAGGTCGACAGACCAGAAATTGCGTAAAACGACGTCATCAAGCTATTTGAGCTAAGCTCATGCTTGAATAGATAAGCTTTCTGGTATAAGAAATCAATAGTTTCATGCCTAAAAGAGAAAACATCAGTTGTTGCCTTTATTTAAAGAATGTTGCTCGGAGCTGGAGCAGCTGAAAAATGTAATTTTTCACGCATGCATCCGCAGTTTCTGCTCACTCGGGTAGGTCCTTTTCAGATAAGTAACCTACGAAGCAAAATTTCTAACAGTATTTTTCAGTTCACTTAGACTGACTAAGAGAAGTCTTGTTCTATTTCCTTTGCTTCTATTTACAAATTTCTTGCCCGATTTTCAGAACTTGCAAATATTAGCATCTAAAAATACACATCTATCATAGAAAACTGACACATAACCTAATACAAATACATGTTGTTACTGAGTAACTTCTGGCGATCAACAAAAGTCAACTGAAAACCACGATGGATATTTATAAACAGCAACTAAAACAAGGAATGAATACGAAGCAGCCCTTAGCAAGATCAGTTTTGGGTGTATATACCGAAATGCTCATCAAAGACTTTTCTATTTCATTGATACTCAGCTGCCCATCCATTTTCTTCTAAAAACGAGTCAACGACTTCTTTCATGGCAAGGTTCGGTATTAAACGATCTGCAGTAAGTTCAGCTCTGGTTATCGGGTCGAAATGACCAACCCTCTGCGAAAGAACGAGTAATAATGCTTCAAAGAAACAAATATTCGAAAATTTGGTCGAATGCATTATCATTATAATATGCCGTCACATAAGAGGCTGTTGATATAATATTGTAGCTATGTAGGAAGGCAGTCTCTGGAAGACTGGCTTTTTTGAAAGCAAAGTTATGAGCTCGGCAGTTCATGTTTGGCAAGATGAAGCTAGAGGCAGAAAGCAACTGGGTCATTTATTAATGCGAAGAATGAAATCGCTCATTCATAGAAAAATATATGATTGTTCAAACTTAAGTCGTTTGCCAGGGAATATTTTAATTATTATGCATCATAAATTCCCTAAAGACATCTTTTTTGGGGAAACAGAGCAGTAGTCTGGCTTATTATTTTCCTTGATTCTTTCCACTTCTTAACATCCACGGAAGGCGCATATAATCAACACGATGTTTTTAAATTATTAAGCCGTTACCTGTAAATGCTCTTCCAGATCCTTTCGTTCATATCTTGACAAAATTGAGGAAACAAAAATGATGAAACAAGCGTTGATTACACTGCTTATATAAAATGCTGCAAGCGTCCCAGCAGTTGCAATATTGTTGTTAAAAAAGTAATGGTGAATATATTCATACGAAAAAATATATATTGTATTATATATATTTGCCTATTACTACAAGTCATCTAGGTTTGCAGAAGTAATGAGATATAAGCAGTAAATCCATTTGCCTCTAAGATGGATCATAAAGCACAGGTCATTCCACGTTAGAAAGCACAGAATAGAGCACAAGTTAGTCCCAGATATAAGATAAGAATAGAGCACGAATCGCTTATCAATAAAGCACTGTCTAGAACACAGAGCGATGAAAACAAAGCACAGCTCATCCCACTGTAAGGCAAAGCATAGAACACAGGTTCCAGAAAAAGCACATAAAAGAGCACAGGTTACTCCAGACAACAGCAGAGAAAAGAACACAGGTCGCTCCTCACTAGAAGGTACAGAATAGAGCACAGATCATTTCTTACTAAGGCACGGTACAGAACACAGAAAGAATCAAACTGAAAAGCAAAATAGAGTACAGATCGCTCACAGAATATCTTCTGTCACAGAAATCTTCACAAAATGATTGTTACACAGGTAATAGTAAGTGTAAAATTGCAAGTCTAAATTTGGTAAGGCTAGATAAAGCCTAATTATATCTAAAACTGGAAGAGGATACGTTATGCCACTCGGAGTTATTACAGGATCCTTCATAATTTCAAAGCTTATTTTTCCGCAAAGAAATTCAGGAACTTCACGTTTCTTAAAGAAAAAGGCAACTGATTTATTATACTGCGTAATATCTAGTCCCCATGTCATTTTCGCTGTCTCAAGTCAATAAATGACATCACTGCTTGGTTTTACAGCTGTAAGGGGAGATTCCCCATGCTTGGCACTCACTGTTGTGAAAGAAAATTCATCTGATGTTGTCTCTACAAAATGTTTGATCGATGTAGATGGATGTATTAAATCTAGAACTGCTTCTAAGTGCCTAGAATAGCAAAAACGCTCCTATATGGGATTATAGCTCCTGGTTATACATACTTTCCTTCGCTCATCAACATTAGAGAATAAGTCGTTCAGTTCTACTTTTTTTTCTTCCTGCAAGTAAACAACAATTGATAAAAAGTAGTAATGTTTGAAACTGAAGATTATAAAAGAAATGAATAGTCTCATAATAACACAAAGTGAAGAAATTTATACTCACAACATCTGATTTAATTTTATCAATTTCTTCTTTCTTATCACCTTCTTTCCTTTTAGCTCCTATCCTTCTACAAAAAGATTAAAGCCTATTAACGTGTTGTATAAAAAATATCAAGTGATCTTAGAACTGGAAAGCCTATGACAAGTGGACCTCTTCCCCCTAGCTGGACTTTATCTTCTCAGCCAACGCTTACCTTTCGCAGTCTTCATTCATCAATTTATTTAAATAGGTTTGTAGCTCAATCTCCTGTGATATTCTTTTCTCTTCATATGCACTCCACCTCTGCAAAATATATTTAAATAACTGATCTAAGATTGTAAAAATATTTCCTAATTTAATAACATGTAACCATAAATCAAGCCTGGTTTCCATATAATCATAACAGTTGGGTGGCAACTGCTTGTAAACATGGATCAGCCACATATGGTCATATTGAAACATGTTTTCCTGATGGTACCTGATCGCATAGCCATCCATAATCAATCAGGGATGCATCCTCACATGTTACTTATCTATTAGTGATCAGTTGCTCTATTATGATTATATCGATATCAAGCTTCACTCTTGGCTTGCAAGATGTAGAGCTTACATAGGTCAATAATGATACAATTATCATATTACACATGAAATGGATATCACAACATCAAAACAATACTGGAACTCATGGTTCTTGCATTCAGGTTTCAGTCATAGAAACATGTGTTAAGTGCTGCCATTGAATTGCAACATGTCATAGCTGAACAAGTTTCAGAGAAAATCACATCACTAACTAACACAATAAGTATTAACATTCAAGATTTCAATGTTCTGATTTCCTCTATATACATGGAGACCTGAAATGGAGAAATGTTAGTAATTGAAAGAGTTGTGTTGCACTATTTATGATTCTTTTGAAAGGGGGAGCAGTGACCTTATGTTTATTGATGTGAAACAAACACACATATGTTGTAAAGTATATCTTAGTTTATATTTAGAAATCTTATTTGCGTTAATCATATCTGCTTTGGTATTTTATCGATACATTGTTAATGGGCTGTTAATGGACTGTTGTCCCGTTAGTAATTGATTTCTGGCATACCAACGACGTAGGAGAGAAAACAAAGTTAGTTAGATTTGGATTTCAAGTGAGTTATCAAGACTGTGGACTGTGTGTCTGAGTTCAATGTTATCAAATAGTAATATAATATTTTATACTCTAAGTTATCAATCTTATTATAATCAATTAATTATTTGTACATATTCATCATTTAATATACCTAACCATTCTTATCAATCACTGTGTGCTACCCTTACACATGGACAAGAAATACACATCACATAGATATATTACCTTCTTGTTTGCATGCCTTATGCCGCTAGCAATGTCATCACCAAAATTGAGTTTTTGATCCTTAGCAAGATCCATGGCTAGGGTTAAGGAAAAAATGAAATTTATTTGAAATCATCTATCAACTGCTACTAGTGAAAAAATTGAGGGTGGTACCACTTGTTGATGATGAATCTGCTACTATGCTGGCTTGTTAGTAATTTGGCTTCTACCCCAATGGCTTAAAATTAGCAAAAAAACACATTTTTTCTTGAAATAAACAGCAGGTCTGCTAGGCAGCTATCAACAGCCAAGGATTTGTAGGTTTTAGATCAAGTTTAAAGCTGTTCGAAAATGTTCAGTGAGAGAAAATGTGATTCTGTCCTCCTAGGCAAACATATGAAGGGGTCAAGAGGCATGGTCACATCAAGAGGAAGGACCACGGGTACAGTGCATTTGATTAAAATTTGTAGGTTTTAGATCAAGTTTAAAGCTGTTCGAAAATGTTCAGTGAGAGAAAATGTGATTTTGTCCTCCTAGGCAAACATATGAAGGGGTCAAGTGGCATGGTCACATCAAGAGAAACGACCAGGGGTACAGTGCATTTGATTAAAATTAGTTGTCCCTCTGCACCAGCTCACAACCTTACATTTTGCAAAGACATCGACTGCCTGTTAACCAATCAATCAATCAAACAAAAAGGTGTTCAGTTTGTCTTGAACTTCCATAACAGTTTAACTTCAAATTGATTCTTGATATATAGATTGTTATAGTTGCCTGTAGAATAGCAATTACAAAGAGTAAAATATCTACGAAGACTTTTACTTTTTGCAGTATGCATGACAACCTTAGAAAACACCAAAATGCTTTGCATATGCATCACCTCTTTTGAAACTGCTGATAGCATCATCATAATTATTCTGTTCCAGATGTGCTTGGCCAAGAAAAAAGAAGCCCTTTACACTCTTTGCATCAAGTTCCAACGCTTTTTGGCAATCTGAAATAACTTTTGACCAATTTTGCAGCTTTACATAACAAAGTGCTCTGTTTGTGTAATATGTGGCTAAAGCTGGATTTTTTACCTGCAAGATTATAGGTTGTACTTAAAATTCTTGGAAAAAATATTTAATAGTGAAACTCAAATTGAAATTCATATTCACATTCAGAATAACATTCCCATTTTAAAATACAAATTTTTTCCTTACTGATACACTCTAACTTTTTCAGAACGGCTACCTGGAATTTTGAATTTCCTGGAAGACAAAGCCCTTGGAAGAACTAAAGCAAAATGTAGAAGCCTTTTTCTAAATTGTAAAATTTGAGACAACAAGCCAGAAGGGCAAATTGGGGAACATGATTTTGGTTGTAACTGTTGAAACATGAAAGTGCTTTCTTTTACTGCCAAAAAGTCTTCAAAAACAGCATGGAAATAACTATGTTAGTTACATGGCTCTCCCCTGTCCCAAAGTTGTTGGAGATATCTTGACCAAGCAAAAATCTCAAGGAATGTAGAAAAATGTTTTTGATAAAAAAAACCATATAGCTGGGGGAAGATGACTTTGAAAGCTCAATTTCAATTCATTCCAAATAAGGTGTAGGAGGCAGGGGGGCTACTGCCCCCCGAACATCAGAAAAAAACTTACAAAAATCAGTCAATTTGGGCAGAAAACAGCCTTTAGTTGGACAAAATTCTAATTAAGAGTGTTTTTTTTATCAGGCAGCCCCCTTAATTTATCTTCCCCTATGCTTATGACTCAAAACCCTTCCTTCAGAAAATAATCAGTACATGCACTCCTTATTTGGTTTTACCGAGTTTTGTGCGTATTAGTAATAATTTTTCTATAGTATTTGACTGTAATTGTATTTTTTGCTGAGAATTTACATAAGAATATGAATGTGAGGGTTACTGTGACCCTCAATCTATAGCCACATCACTGTTAACATCAACATCAACATTACCAGACTACGACATATATTCATAACATTCACACACTAACTTTTTCGACGATGTTTACATATAAGAAGATGTTCACTTACACCACTTACAATGGCCTTAGAATAACAACCAATAGCATCTTCGTACTGCCTTGCAGAGAAGAGCCTATTCCCTTGGTCCTTTAGATCAGTTGCACTCATTGTACTCTTCCCTTCAGTATGGATTTGACTTTCTTTATAGGCCTTTTTACTAACTAATTTGTCTCCGGTTCAGAGTTCAGGGTTTGGCTCCAGTTTGAGCACCATCTTCATTCATGATAACACGCCCACTTCGGATAAAATCAGATAGCGGAAGGCTTCAAACATTCGAAACGAAATATATTAATGTTTTTAAGCATTGCTCTTCGACATATTTAGATTCTGTGGCTGTAAAGGGGCCTTAGACTATCAGATTCTGCCAGGTACCTTTTTTAAAAATCCCCAGCGTCACGTGATTTTTGACGTCACTAGGGGTTTAGAATCGACATAGAATCAGCAATAATATCCTTCATGCAGCTCCAATGCATTCAGTCTCAAGTGTAGCGAAGAAGAAAGGTTTCAAGGAAGATCTTTGGTTTTTTTGTTGCTAAAGCAAACCACCTGCAAGAAGCATCCAATTTTTCCTCATCGAACAGTAACTCTCAGCATTGCAACACCTGACGGCACAATACGCCAATCAGAGAAAGCTCGTCTTCGAAACTACCTGATAAAAGTGGATGATGCAGGTTGCCGAAACACAACCTATTCCAACAAGATTGATCATCGATGGCATTGCGTTGTTTCGTTCTGTTAAACCAAAGGCCCCCTATCTGGAATGGTTCAAACGATAACTGGTGTACGCAAGTCCACTAAAATGCTGCAAATGCATTGTAACTTGAAATTTTCAACGATGACTACCTACAAAGTTACATTAAGCAAGCACAAGAGAAAAGAGAGCGAAAAATCAAGGACACTTTCCAGCAGAAAATGCCTCAAGGGAATTAATGGCATGCATTTTTTAAATAACGACAAGAACAAGAAGATCTCATACAATTAGCTACAGCATTCTTCAAGGTACTAATGGTTGACAGCTTTTGAAAATGTCCCTGGTCATAACCTAAGGTAAAGCGGTCAAAATCTCATGTTGAAGAGATAAGAAGATGCAACCATGTAGAGACAGGTACTAAAATGCTTCTATGCTGGCTATGTGCAATCCCGATGAGACCTGGTTTATGTGCATAGATAAGCAGAAGTTTGTCGGTAATGAAATATGCAACACTCTTCCACAAATACATGCAATTACGGGCGGTGACCTTGTACAAATATAATGTTGAAACCAAAAATTCAAGCTTCATGCCAACTAATTAAAAACCTTGGAGCCAAAAAAAATGTTTTTGATGCTTCACGATGCTGAGAAATTTGTTAAAAGCGTAATGTATCCTGGTACGTTGCAAGAGAGATACGGTCAGACAAGGATTCGGCTGTACCAACGTTTGAAAACGAAATCATCCGCCGCTGTTCCAAATAACCCAAAATCGTTGACAGAGGATATTAAACGCGCGAATCTGCAGAGGCACCCGAAGAAGGACAGCTGTCTACTTGAAGATGGAAACGATGCTGATAGCGAAGCAGATGAAGAACGTCAATCCCCGCCACCGCCAACATGATCAGGAGCTATGTTACAGCAATCTTAGCACCAAAAACCGTCAAACCTTCACTGAGTCAGAAGCAACAAATGCAGATGTACAGGAAAGTGAAGATTCAGAATGGGAAGAAGACTTAACGACTTTGAGAAAGTGAAAATTGATTCTTCTGACAGTAACATTCTCCCCTAACAGTAAAATAATGCTCTCACTGAATTTTTTTATGCACTCATGCACAAATACGGTTTTAAACATTTTCGAAGATGAAAACGACAAAAATAGTTCTGATGACGCAATCGATCGAAAATGCTGAAGTCACCAAATACGTTTAATTTATATATTTAAGTTATGGTATTAACCTGGAAAGCACAAAAATGTTAAGATTTCTGAAATCAGGGCAGTTTAAAGGCTGAATTTTGTTGATTTGTACCCCTAATGAGGTCATCAATCACGTTACAACGTTAGGCAAGATGTTAAATGGTTATGGCGAATGCCCTGTCTAATAATAAGGCAAGCAAGCTCAACAATCTATATATCAATAGGTCTTAATAGAGCCAAAATGACACGTCTTGAGAAAGACAAGGAGGCTTAACAAGCTGTAATTAGAGTACTCAAGAGATCTCAAAATAGGCCTTATAATAAAAAAGCGCAAAAAAGCTCAAAAAGCTGTAAATGAAGTGGTCTTAACAGAGCTAAAATTTGGCCAAAAAGACCCATATTAAGTAAGACTGACCAAGCTATTACTCGAGAGTACTCAAGAAATCTCAAATTAGGCCATAATAATAAGCAAAGCAAAGAAATCTCAAAAAGCTGTATGCGGAGATTACTCAAACAGAACTCAAATTAAGCGAAAACGTTATGTCTATAGGATGGTAAAAAGGTCAAATGAGCTGTGAACCGAAATTTTAAATAGAGCTCAAATTTGGGCAATAAGATAAGTCAAATAGGTAAAAAAGCTGGAAATCCAAAGGAATCAAATATAAACTAGGTATGGTTATTAACCTTTTTATCATTACTAATCGATTAAGCCATAGATTAAGCAATCAATCAGAAAAATCTAGAATCAATCAATTTGCTAAAATTTGTCATACAAAGCTCTAATTTTAAAAATATGGTTGGTATGCTACTAGGTTTCGAAATTGTAGCTTTCCTTGGAATTCTTACATTTCTAGTATCTTATAAATTATCCAAATGGACACTTTTACTACCAATCCCTAGGCTCAGTCCATGAGCTCTAACTTCATAATAGGATGTCACTCGAATTGTTTTTTAACTAGATTGAACAATGTGATTTCTAAACATGCACATTACCTTATCAAGCTAATGACAAAAAGTTCAGTTTTGCTGACGTTCCACTGCAGCGGTGACAGAAGATACACGGGTTACAAAAGATACAGTTGTAATGACCACAAATAGTAGATACAAAATCGTAAATACATATTGAATAATTAAGCCTTGCAATTCTAAAACATGCTGCTACTGCGTAAAATGCAACGATCAACATTTGTAAAACTCTTACGAAATTAGCCAACCAATAAAAAATTGCAATAAAGATAAAAACAACCTACCAATTCGTTGTTACTAAAGTTAAAGTGAATGACCTGAGCTAATTGGCGTGGTTTATAGATAGGACAAAAAACAAATACCAAACCAGTTTCTTCAGCACACTTTTTGGGCTATCCAGTAGAATAGCCTATTAAGACCCCTGCGATCACATCTTTTTAACTCAGTTCATTCACTTGAAGGTTAGTGACGGTCACTCAACATTGTGTTCACAATATAAAAAAATAGCAATAAATCCTTGATGCAATCCAGACCACAAACAAAACCTTGATATATTGTGACATGAGATACATTTAGCAGGCTGAATTGACTGCTAAGAAAAAAACAGGCTTGATACCTCTGTTTGCATTTACCAAAATAGACACTTTTTGGTCGGGTTCATTTTCGTTCCAGAGGCACATTTGTATGCTTTTGCAAACGGTGCAAAATTTGATAGAGAACCAATGACCCTGCAAAAAAATAATTTGCAAAATTTATAACCTGAACCTATTTACATGGTATGATTTATAATAGAATACACAATTTACTTCATATCACTATCCAAGCCCGTAGATGAGGCTCTCCTAAGAATATTCTTGAAAAAACCTAGGAACAACATAACAAATTTGAGAAAAATTGTGTTTTTTGGGGAGCAAATTGATGGATTTTGTACTAGTTTAACAGGGAACAAGGGAATGAGGGAACAAGGGAATGAGGGAACAAGGGAATAATTAGGGAAAAGGGGACTTTTGACCACTCTGGGAGAGCCCGTAGTTGGATAGTGATGGATTGAGCAGATCTTGTTTAGGGGTGGACAAAGTAATGAAAGGAAGAGCTGGGAACGATGAATAGGACAAATTACCGAATGCCACAGCCTTCTATCTTGACGTCTTGACTATAAGCAGGTTGTGATTGTGACGTCATAACCTTTCCCTCGGAAATGACGAAATCTAAACTCTGTCCATTTCATCTTTTTCCCTTTTAAGATTGTCAAGTTGGGACATCTGCAATACCATCCCATTGAACCGCTATTTGTTATGAAGTTACTAAAGGGCCTGTCTACAAATCAGTAGCTATCGAATCAGTAACAGGCTTCCTCTATACGACACAAGATAAAGGCCAGTCTAGCATGTTGAAAATCTCAATAGTCAAAAGCATGTCATCATTAAGCGTGGACTGCTGATAGCGTTACCTAAATTTATTAGGACTGTGTGTATCGATTTCAATCAGGCGCGACTTCATACGGCTACTGGTCGCTTGACACCACATCTACAAAGGAAGAGATGTTGTAATTCTATGATATAAACTTTCTTTTCCATTAGTTTCAATTGTAAATTCAAAAATAGGTTGTCCAAAACCGAAACACTGAAATTCCAAAACTGAAAACAAAAAAATCACGTTTAGTGACTGATGATGAACGATATGGAGAATTAATGGATTCCAAAAGACTCACGTTGTAAGGGTATCTATCTAATTTGCTGCGTAGTTTATTATGCGATTAAATTATAATAAGTTGTCTAACTATTCGTATGCCAATAAGCAATGCATCATATTGAAGTAAACCAAGCAGCTAAACAGAAAGCAGTAGTTAATTCACAAATTTTAACCCAGAAACCCCACTATAGCATCAGATAACAGACATACAAAGACTCCCAAAAAATCCACAGCATGTGCCATATTGCGAAATTAATTTTTCATAACTCTTCATCAGACGGAGTTCTATAACCGCCAAAAACTTTCAACTCTAGCGCACTGCTCCTTAAACAGAGCCATTACCTGTTCCCCATTTTATAGAAAGAACAATATCAAGTATGAGCCATAATCCGGTGGAACTCAGTTGCCAAAGCTAGAATTCAAATCTCCTAGCCAAATCTTCAATCTAGAACGAATCTAGATCCGCAAGACTTTCAACAACGTACCTGAGCATAAGCTAGGAAGAAAAGCTGATCATAGCTGAGATTCTTTAACCCTGTTGGCTTCTTTTCGTCTCGAATCTTTTTTGAATATGATTTGTAAGCCTATAGAAGATCATTCAAGGAAACTGTTATGTTACTATACGCAAATATACAAAAACATCTGTATCATGCCTCATGAAACGAATCAATTCTTAGATAAAAGACAAAAGTTCAAACATCAAATTAAAGGACAAGTGACATGGTTTTGGCGCCAAAATAGATTTTGATATTTGTTGTGTAGAAAGTTAGATAAAGACCCAAAAAGTACCATAAAGTCAAAAAAATGTTTGTGTTTGATATTTACCCTCGAATTTTAGGCAAACAAATTATGGCGGGAATTTATCACGTGACATCGTGACGTACAAGTTGACAGGTCGCAGATTTTTGTGAGGCCAAGTTCAAGAAGAAAAAGCCTGGAGGCGATTTTTGCCCTAAAATTGAAGGTAAATACAGTCCCTACGCAGTATTTCAAAGATTATGTCTATGAAAGAGATGACTGATGAGATTTCAACAATTACACAACAAGTCCACCAAAGTGATTTGTTGGTCAAGGAAGCAAAGGAGATACCACTTGCAAATTTCATGGGCCTATTTTAATTGAAGTAAAAAATGTGGTGTCGGATTTGGATCACTGTTCGCCCTTTGGACATGTCACAGCTTCTGAACGTCATTTAGAATATTTTTTAAGTCCAATCCCCAAGTAAGTTTGAGGCTCTCGCAGAATGTTCGGGGAATATGCAAAATTAGATTGCAAATGTGGGATCAAGGGACAATTTTGAATATAATCGGAGAACAAGGGAAAGGTATTGAAAAATCGTATTTTGGGGGACCTAATTGATGGACTAACAGGGAACATAGGAAGTAGGAGAACAAGGCAATTTTGACCCTCCTAAGATGATCTAAAAATTTCTTTTTGCAGGAAACCGTAGAATATGAGTTTCTTTTGTACAGGAACCCACAACGCCAAAAAATTTTACTTGGCTAAAAACAGAGTTATTAGAACCTGAAAATGGACATTTTCCTTAAAAAATAATTTTTGACCTAATTTGCAAGGGGACACTCGAGCTTTAACGGGGACACTCAAGCTTTAAAGTCCCATTACTTCCATGTTCAACGTTTAAGAGATGAATGTTTTATGGATTAACTAATGAAGGACTTTCTTTGGATGGATCTTTATCGCTTCCTAACATTCACGCTTTTCCTGTGCAACCACGCTGGTGCTTTAAAAATGTGTTGTATGAGCCTTAGAAGAAGTCACGATATGTTCATTAAAGGAAGCTTGACATGTACAGAAAGTGTTGTGTTGTTGTTCTTTCCAAGAAAAAAGGTAGCCAGCTATTGAATGGTCTTGAATGGCTATTTGAGAGAAAAGTATTCTTGCTGAAGCCTAATAATAAAGGATTTTTAGTTTATGAACAAGAAGAAATCTGACACTAAATTTACCATGTAGGCATATTTCAGTCCACCGTTATCTGCAATGTTTTCCGCAAGGGTTTTTGACCCATTTACCTTTAAGAGAAAAATTGGTATTGATTTTAAATAACGATGTTCATTTAGAACGCTTCATATCTCACATTATATCAATAATTACCAGCATATTAATATGATCAGTTAAGAGTTTGCCAGTATTTAGTTCACAAACAAGCCCACCATTATTCGCGAAGAGAATTCTCAAAGCTACACAAGTTCAAGCATTTCTGTTCCATGAAGAAAATTGGCCATATGATAATATGTTAAGGTAGAGATTCTTACACTGACAAAAATTAGCATCATATACTACTCTTACAAAAGAAAAGGTGTAGGTAAAAAGGTGACTTACATAGTTACTTCCATACCGGTAATTACCATACTGGCTTACGAGACAAGTTTTTCTTTGATCAAAAGAAGCCGCTGCAGCACTGGTCCACCAAGGTGCAATTTGTCCAGTCTTATCAAAATACCAACCTATAAATATAAATATTTAGATGCATTATGAAGAGATGTTTGGTTTCTCTCGCTTAGGCCCTGCTTAAGCGTCGCTTCTTTCATTTGCCGAAATACCGTGTCAAACGTGGCACTTGAGTCGTGCAATGAAATACGTTTTGCTACTCCTTTGTAGAAAATCCATAAAGACTTTCTATTCTTTGGTTGAATGTTGGTATTATTGGTATAACGGGCTAAGTTACGAAAAATCATCAAAAATGTGGTTGACTTAACCTGCTAATGCTAGAAAGAGGTCATCTTTCAATAAATGGTTAGAGACAGTAATATTGAATTCAGGTTTTAATTGAATATAATTTATTTAAAACCAGTTTTCATCCTCTTTTGAGTTATTCTAAAGTTGGGTTTTTTGCTTTTTTGCGGCTTCCAGACCGGAAAGAATAGACGTTTTATGACGTAGCTACACGTATGACAATTTAAGATAAGAGGGGCTAAAATAAAGGGTTTCGCTTAAAACTGACAATTAGCTTGTCTTCTTATCAAGTTAAATCATCGCTTTTTTTTACCATTGCTGTCATAGCCGTGTAGCAATTCGTGCCCCAGAATGCTTGCTATTTTCCCATAGTTCAAGTATCTATAAGCAAAAGGAAAAGTCAAGATGAATATGAATTACAAATCTTTACTTACAACACGATTTGATTTACTGGCTATTTCCCATTAGTGTTGTCACGATTTCCGTGGATTGTTTCAAAATTCCACTTTTGCAAAAATATCAAAATGCTATATGGTTAAATAGAACGTACGTTAAAATAAATTACTTCGATACAGTTGAAGTAATTTTATTATACAAAAAAGTGAGATTTTAAAAAACAGTGAACCAATCCAGGGGTAATTGCACATTATAAAAAGCTGGAATTAATATTTTTTAATTTACTTTTTTACTTACAAATCAGCCGCTTTTTTATCCCCCCCCCCCCCCCAAAAAACCCCCAGACACAATTCAGCAAGATAAAAGAAAGTAACTGAAGGCATACAATATTTCGATACTTTTTAAGTTACGAGTTTCAATATCAGCTTTCAAAAGATTCGTCAGTCGTACAACTTGCCAAATTCTTTGTTGGATGATCATTCCGAGCAAATTGATTTAAGATTCACCAAAATTTACCTTGGTCCGGATGTGTAATAGAATGGACTTTGCAGTATACCAGCAAGGATCACTGTTCAGAATAAAAAAAGACAAGGCTGGTCACATGATGTACAAACATCTATAGGAGTCAGTGTTTGGATTGGCCCTTCAATTTTAAGGGGAGAAGACCTACATATATCGTCCACAATTTAGGTGAAAAGTGAACCAATCTATTTAATATTATTGGATAACTGCTTGTTTTGGATGGGTGATGCATGTCAGTTAGAAAATTAACGATCCAAAAATAATGCCACATTTCCTTCTTTTTCCATCTGACCCGTTAGTATCGAATTTTTTTTAGAGCACATTAGATTCAATTAAACTCGGCCTTTTCTAGGATATTCAGATTAATGAATTATCTCACTCTAGAGAATTCTTCGAGCTTAGTCACGAACACCAATGTTGAAAGTTCTTTTCAGCAGTCAAAGACTTTGGTTCGGCTTTGCACATTACCCTGCTCTTCTAATTATTTAAAATCGAATATTCTTAAACTAAAGATATTCCTCTACTGAACTGTGAAGCTTTGGTATTCATATGTACACGAACGGGGTATACCTCCGCAACTTACTTCCACCACTTGAAAGGTGAAAGCCCCAGTCACAGACAAGAAATGCATTTCTCAACTCAACTAAACATCCTCTACATTTCCCCTCCCCTTAAAAGTTAATCCGTTCATATTACTGAATGTATTCTTCTACCATACAGGGCACCTCCAAATTTATTTAAGTAGTTAAGCCGGATGGACACTAATGAAATTCAGGAAAGATAAATGCAAAGTATTTGGTAATTGTCTGAGCCCTTTCTGCAACATACTGTACTGCGTGCACAGCGGATTGGTGAGCGCAAATAACACTTGATGATACCTTACTAAGATAGCAAATGTATGTGCCAATCAACATCAATAACATCAACATACTTATTGTATTCGTTGTTGGGTCATAGAAGGCATTCACATCATAGAGTTTTGCTGCTGATAAATGTTTGCCAATCCTGAAGAGATAGGAAAAAGATAACAAGATATTTCAAAATAATTCATTAATCTTCAGGCCTTCGTAAGATGTTCATACACATTACTACAGTTTTCAAAAGCGCTTTTTTATATAACGGATATAATCTGCGACTAATTAAAGTGGAAGAATACTGCATGTCGATACCAAATGCATAAAGAATAATTGCAAATGAATGGTAATGCTTCAGGACATTCTGTATTGTCCCCTTCCCCAGGCTATGCATAGATTGAATAACTTAGGTCGACCTAAAGACAAGTTTACCCGAGGAAACATCATCATACAAGATTGAATTCGTTGTTCAAGAACGAATGATTGACCAGGAGACAAATACAACCTAGAACATCGTCAAACATTTGCATACATACGCTCAAAGCTGTCCAAGAAAGAATGTTTGATCGTATAGGCCTCGTGCATGTTTGAACATCGTCAAACAGTTTCATTCCTAGGCTGGAGGCTGTTCAAGAACTAATGTTTGATCTTGTAGACCTAATAAAACTTACATATAATATAATATAATTTGAACCGCGTCTTCGTGAGTGATCCTTGTTTTATGATGTTGCTTGATGCTGTTCACGAACTTTTATAGTCGGTTAACATCATCTTAAATTTGCATCAAATTTTCATTGTATACATTTCTATGTTTGAGTTGAAATACAATCTCAATGTTTTGGGGACTCTTTTTCAGACTCCTAGGTCAATTCGAAACTATGGAAATAGTTTACTTACCGAGATCGAGAATGTACTTTGTTTATCTGTCGAAAATTGATTTGAACAAGATTTTGTACACAAGACAGAAAGAATTGTCCCAAATTATCTGTCCTGGCTGTCACCTAAAAATATATTTCTAATTGTAATGAAGCAAAAAGATTTCTAGTGCACGTTGAAGAAGTTCATAATGTATTTGCGTAACTGAAATTAATTATAGTAATTTAATTTATGCGTTGATGCGTGAAAAAATCGTTCAATTTAAAGCTCAATTTATCTCATATTCAATTTGATTTATTGATTATTATTCGAGATAATATACTTATTTTATTTCACATGTAATTTGCTCCTTGAAAAACATGACAAAAAACTCTTACGTCTTGTTTCGAAGTTTGTTATCAACTCGTCCAAGAATTCCTATGGTTGCATTTCCCAATACAGTAAACAGGCCTACAGAGTAAATAATTTCAAAGAAGCAACTCATTTTTAGCAATGTACTCACATCTTTATACCTGATCAGCAAAGAACTGCTGTTTAGCATTTCTGGGTTCGAGATGAAGTAAACCAGATATTTTAGCTACAAGAAAAAGACAAAATGTCTACAAAAATCTTACACTAATCTAGATTGAATCCATAAAAAACAAATTCATTGGCTCATCAAGACAAACTGATGATTTTGCCAGATTCATGAAGGAATGGCCTTCAAGGCAACTACATTAAAGCAAGTCGTCAAATCAGAAGCATCGAGTCCATATCAATAGAGCAGCGTATAAGCCAGAAAGTGTTGACAAAACTTTGATCCTACATCACAATATTCTAGAAAGAAGCATACAGTGGTAAGACGGCACGTGACGGCCATCTACTTTAACGGTCATATAAAAACGACCTTTTCCCCATCTGGTAAGTTTGATCACAGGGAATATTTCATTCGATGTTACCAACCGTAGCGAAATTTGTGTATTTTTTTCTCGGGTATGTTCATCGACCCAGTGCCTTTGATATTTGCATTATACCGCTACTTTAGAATGAAACAAAGTAAAGACTTAACTGTAAATTTACCGAAATGGTGTAATCTCAGAGACATAAAGTAAGAAAAATGATATTCATTGAAAATCTACCTTTTCTTTAACAGCTGATCTAGTTGCAGCGTCAAGCCACGGTATTCTGTCAACATTATTATAAAATGCATTCCGAACTTCATTCAAGAGTATAGTGGTCTGTTAAAAAAAACACATAAATTCAAAACAATATATGAAAATAAAAACTTCTCTTCTGTGCAAATTTTTTGCCATTGCGTTAAGGTTTGGCCTAAGGAAAATAAGTTTGGCAATTTCCACGAAAACATGACGTAAAACGCGCAATTTTGGTTCTCGTTGTTTATGATCGAGCTTTTCTGAGCTGGCAGAAAGTGCTCACAGTCGTGCCGAAAAGATGCATTCTACAGGGTTGTTCCTCGATAAGCAATGGTATCAAGGACGTGGAAGAGATTTTTACAGTTAAACTGAACCTATCTTCTAAGTCGATCCCATCTTCGTTGCCATACATTTGACTGTATTACTGTCATTATAATCAGTCGGGCCAAAGTCTTTTCGTGGCGTGGGAGTTGGCCTGGTCGGACTGGAACTTGAACAGAACAGTTTCAAAAATGACGACTTTGGAGTAAAAAAAAGGCACATCGAGTCACTAACAAAGGGAATTGGTTTCTGGAAGCGAATAAAGCGTTCGAGTAGAAATTGAAAAAGATGTGTAAAATTTTTTTGACCTTACAGAAACGCGGCATAACTCATTCTTCAACAAAATGGAATAAATTTTTTGCTCCATATACTAAAACTTTGATGGAAAAGGAATTTTACCTTGTTAAAGGTATCACTTGAAATAACTTTCTTTGTAAACATCATTCCAA
>JAACYV020226310.1:0-14289 GCA_009936425.2 Chrysaora fuscescens | reverse complement strand
GAACCTAACTCAAATAGCTTTTTGACGTCATTTTGCAGAATTTCTGCTCTGTCTGCCATAGTATATCATACCATACCAGAGCCCTGAAGGATTACCTTTAAAATTGACTAACCATTATCATTATAGTATTTTGCGCAATTTTATAATTGCTTCTAAACCCACCTGTGTCTTTTTCCTCTTTGTAATAACCTTGAAAAGATAGTCAGTGAATTCTCTTTGCTTTCTCCGTCGATTTTCCAGAAATTTAAGTTTCCCATCTTTGTAGCAAGCACAAAGCGTTGCCTTGAAGAACGGAAAGACAAATGCGATCAGTACAGCCATATACAAGATGCTCCATGCCGCTAGATAATCTACTCTGACTTCAGCCTCAGTTGCTTTCCAGCCTCGAATCAAGAAAGTATAAACTATCGATCTCCAAAACGAGTGGAAAATGTAGCTTTCACTTCCAAATGCCTGAAAAAAATTATTACATTAGCAAAACGGTTAGAGTTATATTACCATTTTTACCATCATATAAGGCTCAGAGTTTCATAGTAGTTTACCACCATATGATGCTCAGAGTTGCTTAGATTAACCATTGAGGCTCAGAGTTTCTTAGATTTTGCATCATATGATTCTCAGAGTTGCTTAGATTAACCATTGAGGCTCAGAGTTCCTTAGATTTTGCATCATATGATTCTCAGAGTTCCTTAGATTCCCATCATATGATGCTCAGAGTTCATTAGATTTACTTTCATATGATGCTCACAGTTCATTAGATTTACTTTCATATGATGCTCAGAGTTGCTTAGATTCCCATCATATGATGCTCAGAGTTCCTTAGATTCCCATCATACGATGCTTAGAGTTCATTAGATTCCCATTATATGATACTCAGAGTTCCTTAGATTTACTTTCATATGAGGCTCAGAGTTCTTTAGATTTACCATCATATGATGCTCAGAGTTCCTTAGATTCCCATCATATGATGCTCAGAGTTCCTTAGATTCCCATCATATGATGCTCAGAGTTCCTTAGATTCCCATCATATGATGCTCAGAGTTCTTTAGATTTACCATCATATGATGCTCAGAGTTCTTTAGATTTTCTTTCATATGATGCTCAGAGTTGCTTAGATTCCCATCATATGATGCTCAGAGTTCTTTAGATTTACCATCATTTAAGGGTCAGAGTTCCTTATCCTACGTCAGCTATGTCTGTATCGTTCTTTTTATTCCGCATCCCTTAGTATCATTTTATCAGTCCTTAAATCTAGTCAAACAAAAGAAAATACCTATATGATGAAGAATTATCAAACTTTACATACCAGATATCCCCAAGATGAGAATGCACAAAGAACGATCGCCAATGCAATGAACAGTGTAAAAATATGACGACTTGAATTTCGTAGTGTAGCTCCAACAACGATGTAAGATCGAGTTAAAGAAAGTAGTGTGACAATCTAAAACATAAAGTTAATGAATTGATACACACATTAAATGTCGTTGTTTGGTTAAGATGGGTTGTTTAATACTCCTGCATATGACACAGTATATCGGCAGGCATCATTTGTTGACGGTATAAGCCCACCTGACTTATGAAAGAAAGTATTGATGAAAAAATGGACTGTTTAGGTAGGTACGGGAGAGAGAAATTGACTGAAAATCATTGTGCAGGCTCTGTTATAGGATGCTTTAAAGACAGAGACCTCAGTACTAAGCCATTTATTTCTATGCTAGATAAACCCGGCTGCTTCTCCCTTTTATAGCCTGTACTGTTACGGACGCCTTTAAAAATCTGTGCAATATATGCAAAATTCAACATATGAAAACATGTTAGAACAAATGCAAAAATCCAGAAGCGTACCTTTATTATGGCAAGAAAACACAGAAATGCCATGTTAGCCTGGATGGCCCAATCGATGATGGCATCGTGCCTTATGTCATAGCCTTGTGGTATTCCTGTCTTGACGTGAGGGGTTAGCTTCAGAAAGATGACCAGCCTGTATATGTACAATGCAACAATAGCGACGGACACTGCACAAGTAAACATCAGATGCACGTCCCAAAACTTACAGAATAATTTCAATTGATGCTTGAAGATGCGCTCCATGAGTAGCCAAATATGATAAAATGCAATTAGTCCAAATATGACTTCGCAGAAAAGGCGGAAATAGTCTATGCTGCGTGTGTACATGTGTATCCTGGTGTATAATATATCGAAACTCGACAAGATCGAGCCTGTCGCACTTATCTCAAAAAGTATTGTCATTACTGCGAATTTGTTAATATTGAAGTTCTGCATAGTGAATTCTATGAAGACCGCACGTGATTTCACGTCCAGCCAACCAGCAGCTTTCAGTGAACGAATCTGTGCACGTGCATGAGAAGGATTTTTGCTGTTGAGGTACACAACATAACCAGAATGAGGATACACCGTGAACTCTCCAAAAAAGTCAGACCCATTCAGTTCATGTTTCGCAACGTAGGCCCATGGATTATTCCGTGAGGGGCGAACTACGTTCCAGCTACCAGCGAAGTCTCTGGTTTCTTGATTATCTGTTGCAAGGTCAGGTTTGCATGTAAAGTTCTTTGTCACTATTTCTATTGAGGGCCGAACCTTAGTGCAGTTTGAAGACCGGACACGGATTTGACGAAGTCTTGGAACGGACCTCAGGATCCAATCAGCATGGTCCATTTTATTTTCATATAGAAACTGTGGTAACGAATGCTCAGTCCACAACCACAATTGCTCGATGCTAAAAAGGATTCACAGAGATTGATTAAAGAGAGCTTAACATGAATGAATCTGAAGATGGTTACAAAAATAAATAACAATTTCATCAAACCCTTCATCAGAATGAACCATGGAATCACAGAACGGGTTTAACAAAATACTCTTATATGTATTAGTCTTTAAGTTTGATTATCTACTTTGAGAATGACACAAGAAAACTGGGCCTTGGATAAATTTTTCTTCCGTTGGATGAATTACTGAATAAACCCTATTGAAACGCGAGTCAATTTTAAAACTACTTGCTTTGCTGCCAGCTTTAAAAAGGGACTTTTTAAGCAGCGTTTGAAGCTTTATCAGACAAAGTTGTTCCAATAGATTTCGGAGTACTTTAAGGCTTTTTGATTAGCAAAGATTTAGCCATTTACACTATGCCGGTACGAAATGAATACGATCATAACGTCAATGTTTTGGACTTGTGCAAACAGTTAATGCGCGTCATTACTGAACTTTTATTGTAAAATTTAGCCTCGTTTTACTAAATTTCCTCCTCGAGGTGAATCTGTTGCATATAACCGATCCGTATTCAGTCGTTTACACTATGTACGTACGTACATTCAAATGATGTCGGTTGGCGTTCGTATTCATTTCGTGACGTATTCATGTAAACTGTGCCGGCATAGTGTAGACGCAAGACCAAAACGGCACAGTTTCGTACCGTATTCGTTGCGTACCGGAATAGTGTTAACGGGGTCTTAAATTTATTAACTGCAGATCAACAGAAATGTTTAAGGTACACATGGAACCAGTGGTGTTGTTCAATTCGCTAGAACGAAAACATTCGTTAGCCTAGTATGGAAAACCATGGTCATAACTTAACAAGGCTTTCAAGAAAAGAAGCATGAAACAAGCAGTCGTCATTTAAAAAGCGCAAAATCATTGTCAAAGCACAGCAGAAAAAACCCACAAACCTTTTAACTGAGGAGAAGCCAGACTTCTTTGAGTCAAGCTGAGATATTAGGTTGTCCTTGAATGCCGCCATATTTGATTCGTAGCTTGTAAGGCAGATAGAGAATATCATCCACAAATGAACGAATTGAAAAGCTGTATTTTTTAGCAATTTCTTCAACTTTCTTCTATTTCTGCCTTGCCGTTGTGCTATTTCCAGGGCATAGCCTCGTACTGGCTCTGCAGTGACATTGGTGTCTCCAGGAACCACGGGACTGCGGAAGAGAAGAGGTTTAAAGATAAAAATCTGCTCGGCTTGCTTGTAGAAATATATAAGCGGCAGTTACCTGCATTTTATGACGTTTCACAAAATAAGTTGCGTAATAGCTTAATTAAAACATTTTTGCTTTGTCTACTGCAAAATCTGAGACAGGTAGATTCAAAGGAGCCTTAGAATTTAACTTCCCTTGACGGATGAAAAGCTTCAACATACTTGCTGCGTTGGAGTTTTTGCTGTTGGAGCAAGTTGGCTGGATTTTTGCTGATATTCCTTCCTTTATCACGTCTTGTAGTGGCCAATTTATTATTTTTTGATTCATTATTTATTTATTTATATGAGCAAAATGCTTTGGCGATGCTCAGTATTGGCGTTAAAATTTAAAGTAGCTTAAGGGTGTCATAAATCCAGACTAGAGTTCGGCTTCCGCAGCCTTTTATAATTCCTTATATCAGCTACCAGTGGAATCGCAACCTTCCTTGCAAGTATCAACAAATGTACAAGAAACTGGCTACTCAATAGAAGTTCTTACCACATAACGAAATCTGAATAGTCAAGGTTCATTGGTTTACGGACAAGTGCAATGACGGTTGCCACTATCACAAGCTGAAGAATAAAATAACAAGTTATTTCTAAATAAGCAAAAAGTAGACCAATGTTAATTTTAAACGAAAGAAATCAACACGGATAACTTTTGTCAACAGTCTAATCAAAGCATAGTAGTTAGAACAGTTAGAACTACAGCTTAATACTACCTACCAGTTTATTGTAGCTCACTACAGCTTACAAAACCATACTTGCTACACCTTACTCAAGCTTATTACAGTTTACCTCAGCCTACTACACAATACTAAAGCTTACTACGGCTCACTGCAGCCAACTACAACTTATTACAGCTCACTACAACTCGTTGCAGGTTATAACAGCTTACTACAGCTTACTTCACCATGTTAAAGCTTATTACAGCTTACTTCAGCCTATTACACAATACTAAGTTTACTACGGCTCACTGCAGCTTACTAAAACCTACTACAACTAACTGCAGCTTACTACATACAGCTCATTGCAACTTGTTACAGCTTTCTACAGCTTACTTCACCATATTCAAGTTTATTACAGCTTACTGCAACTTACTAAAGATAGCTAAACCAAGTGCCAAGAGGGATGAAAGTTTTAAGAAAAGTATTAGTTTCACATTGAACAATACATAGACTTGTAAATTGACAAATATTGGAAACAGTTTAAAGCCTTATTATGCATCATTAGTCATACTCTACCTTTACTTTAATTCATTTCCGATTGGCAGATAGCAATTAACAATGCAAAGAAGAAAAGAACGTTCCATTTAACTGTAGCGTATTTATCACTTGTATTTATGATTCGAGTAACTAACAAGTCTTTTACGGAGAAACGTTTCTGCTAATAGAGCTTTAACAAGACGAAAAGTACATTATGCTGCCCTATTCCCATATTGCATAGCCTTGCATATCCTACAACTCCTATTCTTTGAGTCCTAATTAGCTCCAAATTAGTTTGTTTAATCTCTCTCCTCAGTAACTATTGATTGCTTTTGTTCTTAACTCTGTAGCTGTTAATTGCTACTCTATAATTATGTATTTAAGCTTCTGCAATACTGTTGTAAGTCACAACTACAGTTAACTAAGGATGAAAAATATCCGCCATATATTAACTAGAGCAGCAATACAAATAGGGGGAATATGAATATAGCGAAAGTCGAACTTACCAAAACTGGGTAAGTGATAAAGATATCTTGAAAAAGACCAGAAAATAATGATGCAATCCAACTGATTGCTTTCTTCTTTCCAAATTGTTGTCCATAAATCAAAATGATGACAAATGATAATAATGAAACAGCCAAACATCCTAAATAGGCCAGGATTGTGCACCACGAGGGCAGTAAGCATTCCAAGCTTGAATGAAACTCTCGGATGTCTAGTCACAAGAAATGGTTCAATTACAATCAAATAATTATCAACGTTCAAACGGTTGCAATGAAAATAAGCGACAAAAGTCGAAATGAAGACAATAAACTTGGTGAAACACACTCTTTTTATCTGATTCTAATTTATAAATTCTAAAGATTAATTATTCCAACATCGTTGATATCAATTAAGCCTGGTATCCTACAAATTATTTTTTGCTTATTATTGCTCGTTACGGTTTTAAGCTGCTACAAAAAAACATGTTACAAAATCAATTTTATGCAATCATGTCCAAAAGACGAATACGACATGACAAACAACATTAGCGAGAGTGAAAGAGCAGGTTTTGCTTTAATCTAAATTAAATTATCAAATATATATATATATATATAAACGAATATATAAGGCGTATGAACTTGATGCAATGTGCCCTCCCGGCTATCACCACAGTGGCTCTATGGCAACCCGTGCACTTGGGACACACGGTGTACGGTTCCTTATTACGCTCGTCTTCCACTGGTTGATTTGAGCACTCTGCGCATGCTTGATACCCTTTCTCCCATTATAAACGAAAATATATAGCTAATAGTCTATATCATAGGTTTACCGGACAAATTTACTCCTTGTTATTAAAAAAAGATATTTACCTGGTATTTCAAATGACTGCTGATCATTGCCCGGTCTGTACCTTTGCTGGCGAGACTGAGGCTCAGAAAACGTTCTTGTGAGGGAAGAACTGGTTAGGTGACTCGACTGCTTGCTGCTGAAACTATCATTATAATCTTGGATTTGACTAATTTGGCTGCCGATAAAGTCGTTGTTGTTAGCCGATCTACTTTTCAGTTCAGTTATAATGGATCCCATCTGCCGTCTAGTAAGAAAGAATTAAATACAATAACAGTAGGCCAACTCCAAGAGTTTTTCTAGTGAGAACCTTGGCGCAGTTTGAGGACATGATGGAGTTGACGAAGTCTTGGAACCGACTTCAACGGATCAGACAAAGTCTACAATTTAGCAACCAAGGAAGGTGAGTGCGATAAAGTAAAAAAGCACTTCTCGAGGGAATTACAACTGGGCGTTTAAAAGGTATCCTAAATCTAGAGCATCAGCGTAAGTACATTAGGCCCAAAGTACACCGGGCGCCATGAGCAAACGGGCACCATGAGCTAATGACAGCTGTGGTAGGCAGTGTAGCAGAAACAAAAATTTGGCTTTCGCACAAGTGACCTGGTTTAACGAATACCGAAAGATCAACTACTTTTTCTCCCTAAAACATAGCTGAATATCTAAACAACGGATTCTTAATTAATCAATAAACAGCCCAAAAAAGCAACAAAAAAGCACAACAAGAGTTTGATTCTTAGCATTTTTGTCCCTTGAAGTGACACAAATACATATTGAAGATGCTAGCGTTATCATCCATTAGATTGAAAGTCCTTGAGAGACGGGTGCATCAGGTAAATATAGTGCCTTTCGAGGGAGCTTGGATGCAACTAAACATTATAATAAAATGTAATTAAATTGTTTATGAAGTTATGAAAACTCACTCAGAATAACTCAAATTTCGTTTATCCAACTCTTCTCTCGAAAATCGATTCAGCAAAATGGGCTTGTGCTCCGGACTGAAAAATAAATTTCAATTGAACCATCGAATTCTAGCTCTCTTACTCCATAAAAATTGCAGTAAGAATATCGGCGATACTCCTTTGGAGACACAAATTAATTTGGGAAGGTATTTCAAATGAAAAACTACATAGTAACTTAAAATTGTGAAAACAGTGAGAAAAGATTAGATTTAAAATTAAAATGATTAAAATAGATCACTAAAACTAGAGGACCTAAGTACCCAAGTATAAAAAGAAAAATTAGAAGTGAAGTCGAATTTAATTTTATTGTTTGTCCCAAATTTGAATCGTTACTCTAACAAATCAATTGTTTCATGCACGAGTGAACATTGCACAATTCGTTTCCCAGATGTCACGTTGTTGGCCTAAAAAGATGTCCCGTTGGTGGTGAGTTTGTTTGAAAATTCGGTTTTTTCTTGTTCGGCTAGCTGTAGACATCAACATTATACAACATATAAAAGTGCTCTATGAAAAAATTATAAAACAATTGCACCTGCATCCCTTTTTACAGATTTTTCCCTTATAACGATAAATGTAGCTCTACCACTTACTGTGTATTTTTACATGCTTTGCTAGGCCAAATAATGGACAAATACGTAGATGATACGTAGATATACCTGTACACTAGCGTTATTAGTTAATAAAACTATAGTATCACTGTAACATAACAGACGCAATACATTGATAGAGTAAACACAACAGAATAAGGGCCTGTTTATCTGGCTTGGAGGAATTAAATGAATAAGTGATTTTGGCATTTTGCTGTAATCCCGGCTTTCCCAGCTACCTTATTTAGAGGCTATAAACACTTTACATAACGTGGCTAACGGGTGTGATAGAATATGAGTCAAATTTCAACTTCCATTTCAACACACACAACATTGAATCAATAAGAATACACAAATGGCTATCATCCATTAATTAAAATGCTACTCAAAAAAATTGACTTGACTGAATGAAAAAAATATCACTGTACCTTTCTTGTTCAGTCAATAATTCTCTTCGGTCCTCATCTTCTTCTTGCAACGATGGAAAGTGAATTTTTGTATATTGCTTTGTATTGTACCTCGGAAATCTTGGAAGGTTAGTTGGCTCTTCAGCGCATACATCACTGAAAAAAGAAAGAATTGATCCCAGGGAATTGGCACTCGAACATTTTTGGAGCTTGCATGAATCAAAACAACTTTAATAATCGTTTTCAATAAAGTTATTATATTCGTTTCCGAGTTACAGCCATGGTAAAAAAAATTATATAGATCATTTTTAATCAACAATAATCAATCTAAATAAAAATTAATCACTATTAACCAATCATAACAGAATGTAGCTAAAAACGTAGCTAAAAACCTGGCGAATCCGATTAACTTCTCTCAAGTTTCAAATAATCGGGGTGGATGGAGTAAATGGGGTGGGTGGAATTTTTGCTCAAAATAATTGAACTGAGTGGGTGGAAATTTCTATTTCGCTTATTATCTAAAAGAATCACAAAAGTACAATAAGTAAGTACAACTGCTGTACTTACAGGCCCGTCGAAACGATTCTGATATTGGGGGGTTTTTGGGGCTTAAATTTTTGAGACCACGCCCTTTAGATTTTTGGAAAACGCCTCTGTTGTACAAATTGCACTATTTCATTGATAAAGAATAATGACGATATTTTGATGTCTTTTTGACGACGATCATTGTCTACAAAATTTAGGAAGCTTTGAAAAGGGAGGCTTAAATTGGCTTAATTCAATGTATTTTCAAGTCATCCACTAACTTAACCTTTCTTCTAGATCACATTGGCTGTAAAACGACAATCATACTACAGCAATTTTGTCCTTCTGTCTCCGTGCAATTTACGCCAGCAAAGACACTTGGAAATCTTCATTGATTCAAAATTTGAAAGACATTGACTTGACAGAAACACATATATAACAATATTTGTAAATTATTGAGGGGGCTGCCCCCCCCCCCCCCTGGTTCCGACGGGCCTGGCTTAAAAATTTATTGAAAAGTTAACAGAAAATACTTATCAGCGATACAATTATCTTTAAGCACACTGGCTAGGGTGGGTGGAGAATGTTCTAAATTTTAATTAACGAGGTGGGTAGAATTGTCTTGGGTGGCATTTTTGGCAGAAATCAATAATCGTCCCGCCCTGATTCTTTGAAGCTTGAGAGCAGGTTTATTTATGGCAGGGAGGCAAACTTCCAGTGATACATCACCTATACACTACAAATATCTAGCCCAGGGAAAATTAAATTTTGCAGATCTGTTGAGTTTGGATTGCTATCAGAGGCACAGAAGTGCAAATATACTACATATTCGTACCTTGCTAGACGATACGTTCTTTGCTTGCTCTGTCGTGCAGGGAAAATCGCTGGAGAAAAACAGGTGTCCTAACGAAGGAAATATACAGAAGATTGCATGATGTATGGACTTCACTGGCAAGGCAACAAGGAGAATCAAACGATAGCTTTTACTTCAGTCGTATATAATACCTCGCAATGCCACAGAAATTTGTTGACTTATCGTTGCATTTAGCTTGATTTAATAGGTGGAATAATTGCAAATATTATCACAAACCAGGATCCACCCTTTGGATTGTATATTCTCAATAATAAGGTTGCGTTCCAATCTTGATATGACGAAAACCAATTTAACTTGGCTATCCAGACAAAGAGAACTAGTGGCTAAACAGCCAGTTGGTTTTACTAAGCTGGATATGTCTTTTCCTGACCTCTATCGATATGTTAAAATTTTGGCTATACGAGGTAGCCATATCAGTTTCTGATTATTTGAAATTCAAAATCACGACGATACAAGGAAAACTGAACTCGCAAATGGGTGGAGTTGCATAGGGCGCTATAGTCAATGTGAGGGAGGGACTAATTGAGTGGTTCTAAAGGATGATATTTAGTGCTTACTTCAACTTATGCTTGATTTAGCTAAGTGACGGCAGCAGAATGAACTGAAAGGCGTGTCATTGCGTTTGTTTTCGGATTGATAAGTAGAAAAGGGAAAATTTAATTCGACTTACGGCGGCTATTTCCTGCAATTCGTCGTCTTCTTCTTCAAGGTCGATCAAGTGATCTTGATTAGACAGCTCTATGGAAAAAAATGGAACAATAGAGAAATCTGGAGGGAAAGAGTCATCGGATACCGAGCAAGCTGGACCCGATGATGATAGAGAAAAACAGTTATACTTGTCAACCATGGATGTTGATATAGATCATATTGATCCAGTCTAGAATCATTAAGTTAAAAAAAAAATCAGCAAATACATAGCTTTTTACACTCTGGGACTGACATGCTTCAAAAATACAAAATGCGTTTAGTGGGAGGGAAAGTCAAGGATTTTTTGCCCTTAACTATTGGCTAAAAAATGCAGCAGCAGATATTGTTTTTCTTGTCTATGGTGGGTCACGGAAGTAGTGAATTGCATGTGAACAATGTGGCTAAACAAGAAAAACATTTGGCAGAGTGACAACTGTCGCACAATGTTTGGACATACAGAGCCACAAGTGCAACAAATTTTAAGCAACACTTGTTGGGCAACACGGTGGCTTTGTTAGAAAACATTAATGCAACATGATTTAATGTCAGATTAGTCTTGTTAAGCCAGGCCTAAAGGATAGAAGATGCGCGAAAGTGGCCATGAATTCAAAATTCAGTATCATCATTATCATCACCAATGAGAAAAATCCGTATAACAGTTCATGCATTGTGTCGTCAACCAATCGTTTCCATTGTGCACGGTTTCTAATCATCAGTATCAATTAGATTCAGATTCCTGTAAGCTTTGACCTAGGGAAATTAGCACCCTGACCGGTATATCGATGGAAGACTTTCAACCCTGAATACCATGAATGCAGCTGTTCATCAATTAACTCAAAACAAGGCCTATTTGGTCTTAGATCTACCATAGATCTTACTCGATTTATTTCATGAGTCTCTGCTGTGGCTCCTCGGCAAGGCTTAATTATCTCAGGTCTTCGTTGGAGATGTAGTCAGTACAGTCATACTGAATTGAAGGTGGTAGCAATAAGGTGGTAGCAATAAGGTGATAGAAATAAGGTGGTAGAAACAGTTGGCACTTGTACCCTATTACCCCGCTTATAGGCGCACCTCATTTAAAGGCGCAGTGCGCTTATAATTGGGTCGGTATCTACGGCTTTTGTGAGCAAGATTAAAAAACAAGAAACATCGATATGGCTATGTATTTGATCTTTGACAACGTTTACACGTTTCTTCGATAACTTTTCTTCCATTATCAACCATAGAATATGTTTAAATTGTCCTTTAAGTGTTAACTGACATGGTACTTCCAACCCATTTTTTCTTGTATTCTGTCTTTTACCTGTAACCGAGGCCGATATGTAGTTGTTGAAACATCATTACTCATGCAATTTTATTCGTAAACATATTTCGTAAACATACCGTCAACTGCGACCATTGGCTGGTAGGAGTTAAGTCTGGGCACTCCGCCACATCTCGGAAGAGAGGTTCCTAATTTTGGTGGCCCCGAAGGACGGTTATCCTCTATCTCGATCCAGTCTTCTGACAACCGTCTTGACCGGCGTTGCCTTGGTAACATATGAATTGTGACTTCCTCTTCCCCGTCGACAATTTGCTACAAAATAATAAAATAAAAAAACTTTTTAAACTGTTTACGCCGTAGCAAGGCCAGACGACGATTGTCTAGAGTGTTAAGAAGTACAATGATATGAGCAAGGCGCATATATAAAATTGGTTAGCGTTTTGAATCACTATTTGTTGAGAGACGTTCAATAACGAACAGAGTTGGATCGACTTTCGAAAAACTATTTCAAAACGATATAAATTTCGTTGTTTACAAAGGTTTAAGTTGTTTACAAATGTTTACGTTGTTCACGTTTACGTTTACGTTATTTACATTGTTTACAAACGTGTTTACAACAAATTAGACTCTAAGTTATTTATTTCTTGGCCTTTAAAGTTTATTTTAAAACAGTTTTATCTATATAATTCACTTGTGCCACACGTACCTCTTGTGTTTACAACAACCCTTAATGAAATGCAAGCAACGAAATGCTATTAAACTCAAGTAATGTCGTGGTGTGGCCAAGTCTGACAGGAGTCACTGATCACTGTCAACAAGCATACAACCTACTCAGCTATACATCGTTCTGCTGTTGGTAAATTAAGTATCCAGGAAATTCGTTAAAGAGTAGCTATCACTCCAGTTTCGAGACTGAATGTTCCACAATCGTTTAAAGCTGCACTAAATTTACCTACGTTGACCAATCTGAGCCGGGAAGAATAATTAAATCTGCTTGATTGCAAACCACGATGTTTATAAACATTATTATGCTACACCGTATACCATACGACTAGTTATAGCACATTTTGAGAGGGGGTGTGAAAAAACCTCAATATTAAGAATCCTTTAATTTTTACTTACTCTGGACTGGGGAATCCCAGATTTTCTGAAGATTAAAACAAAGATCATGTTGACTGGGAAAACCATAAGAGATGATGTAACACCAACAAGAATTTCTTCATATGAATACCCTTTGAAACCAAGGTACAAGTCGACCTTCCCGTCTTGAAGTGTACCAAACCACATGGCGTCCACGCACATCCACGACAGAAGGAATGTCACACAACAAGTTACTCGCTGAACCCGAGTGAATCTATAAAACAACAAAAAAACTAAATATTAAAACTTTCTATTTGTGCCTCTGTTACTGTATGATATAGGCAAACAAATAACAGAGGCAAATTTTTAATTTGACCTAGCAATGACTTTTTTAAAATTTTGACTCATCGCATGGTCATGAATGTTACACGTTGGTTGGGTTACTAAAATTGGAAACAAACGGATTGGTGAATGAAATACAAAATTCGCAATTCACCAATGTTTAAACAAATACATTGTATACAATGTACCATTTCAGTGATTTGAGTAAATGGAAACGACACAGACCCTTAAGCGAAGATGCCGCGCAGCTGCATCGAGCGCGTTTAAAATACATATAATAATTATAACTTGGTTACAATCCACCCCTTGCACAGAAGACAGAAAAACGACACATCCACTAGTTGTACCAATATTATACAAGGGTAAAATACGACACTTGGAGCAAGAACTGGCTTTCAAGGTTAGAAGAGTTCATGCTGGCTACTTTCTAATGGCAATAAAAATCCTCCTGATGTAACAGACAAATGACCAAGTTCTGTTCACTTATATAGTTTCATTGAAGGAAATCTGGAAAAAATGGTTCTTTCTGTTCTCTCTAAATAGCGAGCAGTTTACTAGAAAATTGACTTTGTCTTCTATAACATAATTATCATTAGATTTACAGTGAATGCAGTATTTATCTTCTTTAGGAGTTCTTTTCGTTCTATGCCTCCCTAATTAAATCTGTTAGTTAAGAGCACTGAGACGCAATTTAGCAAAACCACTTCTCAAACAAAAACCCGAGAGAACATCGAGATATTGATTTACGAATATTTTGTTTCAACAGAACATCAGTAGATTTTAAGAATGCTTTCCATATAAATGCAAGGATCGTCAGTGACGCAAGGATAGCAATGGGAACCATTTTGTTGCAGCATGAGAAACTTTTGTTTCAGCCAATCTTCAACCGAGTTTGTGAGAAAGTTTGGCTTTGATGTTTCTTCTCAACCAAAATAACGGTAATTGTTTTAAGGTTCAAGTGTACACCCTAAGTGTATCATCATTTTTGTGGGAGAAGTAAATTTGGGCCTAAGTTCTGAGAGCTGTTAGAGAAAGGCGAAAAATAATGTCTGATATT
>JAACYV020226199.1:0-20081 GCA_009936425.2 Chrysaora fuscescens | reverse complement strand
GTCCATATCTTACTTTGTAAGGCATGAAAAGTACTATACGTGTGCCAATTTTCATGCTTTTACCATAAAACCCACATAAATTTCACTAATTTGCAGGACTAATATGAATTTGTTGATTTTCAAGATGAAAATTAGTTGTAATATAAGTGTAATATAATAAAGTAGGTTGTAACCTTAATTTTACTTTCCCTTGGAATAATCTAATCTAATCTAATGTTATTTTCAATATCACATCTATTTACTGCTTTTATTGTGTACATTAACTTTGGATAACTTTTGGGCATAGCCTAAACACTATTCATGTATTTAGTACTAGGTGCATGTTTAAATTCACAATTTATCATTAATGAATTTGGTGGATTCCATAATTCATACTGATTATATATTTCATGTTCACATTTAGTGTATTTTTCTTAAATAAGTAGATAACAAAAGTTAAGTACTGTCTAGTTCATTGAATTGGCTTGTCTTTGGTATAAATTCTTCAGCATCATGGTTGTAAGTAGTCTGGTGCACTTCACAAATTTTCCCATCAATTTTTGATGCTACTCCTTGGCATACCTTTTGGTCTTTTTCAATTCTCTTCTTCTGCTAGTGGCTAGTGGCTCTGAATTTCATTCTGCCAAATGATGATAAAAATTCCAATTCATTCCAATTTTTAATAATATGCTGTTCAAATAATGCAGTCATTGCTCACTGGAAAGCAGCATAGTATGATAGTCCAATTTGCTGTTGTGATCCTACAAGAAAATCAAGAATATTTTATAACTTGATTTTCAAGATTATGACTTTTTTTGATAATTAAGCATTTTGACATATTGTTAATGTCTAGTTTATCAAAAAGTGTTGTCACTTTTCTATTGCAAGAGTTACTTTAAGCAGCATTGAGTTTATTAAAGCCGTATTTACAAATTAGTATTATTCAAGAGTGTTTTTATTGTGTGCCTATATGTATATAAACACAAATTATGTGACTATGAAAGTTTAAATTGAATGCTCAATCGAGTATCTGAACGGTATTGGTCTACAAAGAATCAATCAGAATACAAATAATTGAAATGAATTTATAGTTACTAACATGAGTGATCTGGACCTCATCTCCTCTGGCCCTCTTGTTCCAAATCTCGGTTTCTTTGGTCCTTGATGACATTACTATGTCTCCATAGTTTGAAAAGAAATCCGCGTTGAAATGGCCACTACAAATAAGATCATTGCTGGTGTACTAAGGTTCGAGGTGTTCAATTCCATCAAAGTCAACCCAAGCTGACCGAACAGAAATCGGCATTACCGAGATGTGCGAATTATACACCGAGGATTTAACAATAGCACTTTGTGACGTCACAACGATGGCTTCAAACTCACCACTAGCTATCATTTGACATGAAAATCGATCAAGAATGCAGTACGACGGACGCCGGATGCTGAACAGATCGCGAGGTCACTCTACAGTTCAGCCAAACATCGGAGCTTCTCAAAAGTCCTAAAAGGATGTATGCTATCACCAATACTTTTCAATATATACACTGAAGTGATGACCCGTGAGTAGTATGAAAGAGTTAGGCGTCTAGAATTTTCGGATGGTGAATTACGATATACTGACCATATGGCACTACTAACCCTTACCGCGGCCATAGATGAATAAATGTTTGCCGTCGGTGATGTTGCTTCAGACTTTGGTCTACGCTTACACCCAGGAAAAATTGGGGTACATGTGATAGCTCTGGAAAATGATGTACATGACGAAATTGTAAGATATATAACGACGCACCAATAAAAAGAAAACAATCGTTTGTGTGACCTTTGATGCACCGAACCGCGTTGCAGTGACACGAGCTCTAATCCTTTAAGCAAAACATGATGATTTTGGAAGACAAGTATGGCGCCATCTCCTTGGCCTTATTTGACGTGACCTTATTTACAATGAGGAACTCAAACGACGCATTGGCAACCAGTGGCACCTGACAGCCGTTGAAGTGGTCTATCCGGCTCGCGCACGTCACACAACGTGGAGAGGAATATCGGTGGGCACGAGACCAAGACCCGGCAGACCTTGAGGTCCTTTTGCTGGGAATGACCTTGTTGAAAGAGTGGTGGAGAGGACCCCCGTCAATAGTACTGCCACAGTCATCCAGAAATGCGTCAAAAAGAGCGCCAACGAGCTGAGAAGCTTACGACGACTCGGTGGTGATATTATGAGCACGAAGCCGTTATTTGTGGCCTAAAATAACTAATCCATTGATGTTAATGAAGGCTTTGAATTATATGGGGCCAATGTCCGAGACCTAACGTGGCAGCAAATATATGCTGGTGGTCATGGGTTATTTTACCAAGTGGTGTGAAGCTTTCTCCACCAAAGCTAGAAAAGCCTCTAAAATTGCAGACCCTTTTGTTTTCTGCCTGTTCGGTAGGTTTGGACCCCATATTGTCCTACACTCTGAGGAGGGCCGTAACTTAATGCAGGAAGTTTGTACTCTTATGGGCATTCATACGTTCCACACCATAGCTTATTACTCTGAGTGAGAAGGCCGTTTGAAAGATATAACCGCACTCAGCAGGATCTGCTCTCTGCTTCTGGTTCAAACATAGGGATGATTGGGGTTTATGGGTATATATTACTGTAACCTATTGACCTAACTGTAACTAACTGTAACCTAAAAGCCTATAAAAAACGTTGCAATGACTCAACTGCCTCCAACCCTGGGTTATTGTTTTGTTTTGTTGCTAGGACAACACAAGAAAGTAGTTTGGGTGTTCCTCTCAGAACCCCTAGCAGTCAAAGCGTACGTACAAAATATAATATAGCTAAAGGAAAACTTGCTTGGAAACTCCTACCAGTAGGACAGGCAGTCTGGTTGCCTCGACCCGAACTTTGGAAGTTTGGATCACACTGTTTTGGGCCTTATCAAACTGTTGCTTATCTCGAGGTTAAATATAAAATTGGCTCCAAGGCAGGGAATGATGCTATCGTTTATCATAGGAATATCAAGGCTTGCTCTGTTCCGTTTTCAGCAGGGGAGACCTTTTGTCCTTTTCCAGAGTCTGAGAAATTTGGGTTCTTGTTTGAGGCCATGGACAACTGTATGGACAATTTTGGGGGAAGAGTTGATTGAAAAAGTTCATTCAGCCCCGCTTGAGGTTTGGAGAATACGTAACTAATTAGTACAAATAAGACATCAGGCATACCCTTTTCGAGTTCAGAAAGCTTTCATACTGTAGATTCAGGCAGTCTTATATTCGATAGTATACAGATAACACGTTGACTATTCTTTTCGTTCTCTTCTCTGTCAAAAATATCTAACGCATAACATAGATGAAGTACAGGTATTCGAATGCAGGTGACGCATTCAAGACCAATATGTTGATGTTTTTATTCAGAAGATAGTTGTAGAATCCCACTTCACAACTCTCAATGGGGGGAGAGATGAATATAACAAAGATACGTGAAACATACTTGATTCCAGGAGCTGAAAAAGCAAGTGATCAGAAAGAGCTATGGCTGCAAAAGTTGACAAGTAAGAGCATTTGATAATCCACCTACAGAGAATCTGTCCAAAGGGACAATCTGCTATCATTAGATTACTAGCTGAAGATCAAGAACACGAACTTCAAATTTTGACGTTTATATTTGACTACCCTGTCAGATCAAAATGGAACTCAAAGCCAAAGAGACAGTTTGTCAGTTTGGGTAGTCAATCTCACATTCTTTTCTTGAGAGAGAGTCTAGGGTTGTGAGTGATCTTACAATAAAAAAATTTCCACCATTATGGATGGAGCAACTTCGTAATTTGAGACTTCTCAAAGGACTTTGGTTTTGTTCTGTAAATTGAGTCTGCTTCTTGCCTAATACGTTTTCTAAAGCGATTGTGGAAATCCTAAAATAATAATCCCAAATTATGTAACATAATTGCTTAGTGCATAGAGAAGTGACATATTACTACAAGCTGTAGCAATTGAACATGAAATTCTCTACATACAGGAAAATTGGCGTATAAATAGTCCCTTATTTAACGCATAACGAGTTCAACTTACCTATTTTCGTTCTTCACTTTTGTTAATTGCTCATTGTATCGGTTATACCAGTCCTCTAGCTCTTTATTTGCCTTGTCAGTCCATCTTTGTCTTTCATCGTTTTCTTCATTTTCCATTTGTTCTAAAAGCTCTGACTTTTCCTCTCTCCATTTTCTGAAAAAATAATTGGATTTTCACAGACATTCTTTAACTACCAAGACTGACTTGCTATAGCATATGTATTATGTTACAACAAAAATATAAACTATTTGCTAAATATTTCATGTCCATCCCATATTGCCTGGCCATTCGACTTGGAATTCGATTTGCTCTGATGGTGACACCTTCACTACACGATGAAACAAACTACATAAAAATCCATATCGTACAAACTCCAAAGACTTCAAGGAACTTTTCCCCCAACCACCTACTCTGCTCCACCGTCGACCAAAAAGCCTCAAGGAGTACCTGGTTCGCGCAAAAATCAAAATTAGCCTTACCACTACATGAGCAGAACTGACCGCTAACAATATCGACCATTATCCTGCTACCACCTTATTGTTGCTTTTATTTCTTAGCCATTATCATCATTTATCATCACTATTATTATAATCGATATTATCATTATTACTATTGTAATCACTGGCGTCACTTTTTTATACACTGCCGTTTTTTCTCCATACCACCCATCAGGGCTCCTTAAAAATATTTTTGTGCCTGCGAGCGCAGAACCGAGTACAAAATGTGCCTGCAAGTAAAAATCTGATGTAATTTATAGTAGGATACCCATAAATTGCAGGTCGGCCTTTTTAATTAGTTTCTGGTTATGCTGAGTACTGTAAACAATAACATATGTTTATCATGAGCAAATATGATACATGCAATATAATAATTAACTACAACTGCATGTGAAACTGAACAATAATATGCATTCAAATGCTGTCAAATGCCAAGAGCGATTAAAAACAATAATATCTATATAAGAAAGCGAATGAAATGATCAAGGTTTGCTCTGCTAGTGGGTTGCCAAGCAGTCTTTTTGATTTTATCGTACAACGACAATTTCAGTAAAATAAAAATCCATTTTCACGGTAGCTGAGGATAGGGTTTTAATTTTTTATTTCTTTAACACGTGTTGTAAGAATTTGCACGTTAAATTAGTTTTCTCAGTTCAAGATTAGAAATATGATTGGCATGAAAATTCTACCTCAGACAAGCTCCATTCAAATATTCCTGAGACTCTGTGAACATAGTTACTTACGAAGAAATCCAAATATCATTTCTTACTCCATTAAACTGAAGTCATTACATAAATGGCAGTTTTGGTTGTGTGTTTATCTTACGATTGATGACCTGTGATGCAGTACAATCTTTAATGTTCTGCGATCTTCTCGCCAAATGCCAGGAAGTGCCTTTCATGCCCTTTCAAAACTCTGACATGCTCGCTTCAATTACATTGTATGCATGTTCTAAATTGGGGCCATTGATCGAAATAATCATCTCGAGTTCTGCTCTTTCCTCTGACAATGCTCTGCATTTTTAGTTTAGTTCTGTAAAGGGCAAAACTTTTGGTGGAAAGATTTTAGAGATGTTAATGTCCCCGATATCAGACTGATTCGCAAAATGGAGGTATACGAGAGGCTCAAAATCTTTATCAGGCCTTCCTAGCTTGAATAGGTAGTAGCAGATCCGACCAATTCTTTTTCCTACCAAACGTTCCCTTTTGTCGTATTTCTCAACTTCCGTATCGGCAGTTTTGCTTGCATTGACTTCCTTATTGTGGCTAGCAGATTTCAGATGTGAGCTGAGACGTGTTTTCAAATTCCGAAATTTTTTGGACATCTCACCTTCAGTTTCCATTGGGATTCAAGACTGTCATAGCTGAGTACAGCAAACTTGCTTTGAAACTCGTGCTGGGGCAGCTGTTGATCTGCAGGAGACCACACAGAGCAAATCACCAACTTGCTGTCATTATCATAACGAAAATTCACTAAATTTTGTTAGTATATCAGTTAATGAACAACTACCCATTAAAAAGCTCTCGGGTAACAGAGGATCAATTTCTTTAGTAGCTGCCACTATCGGCTCTTCTTTCTCGTTTTCTTTATTCCCTTTCTTTCTGTTAATTTCTTCGATTTTCAATGACATTTTGCTGAGCTGATCGTTTATTTGTATAACAAAGTCGGCATGTACACCCTCATTGCCCTCTTTCTCTATGTCAGAGGATGAAGTCAATTCTTCAATCTCTTTGTTAGAATCATCTGGCAGTGTAGAATACTCTTCACAAGAAACCAAATCTGAATCTGAAATAGCTCTACACGTGTTTGCTTGGAACTGGATGGAAACCAGTGACAGAGTCTTCACGATCTAGTTTTCTTTTCTGTCCCGCTGTTACTCCGAAAATTGAAGATATATATAGATATAGAGGCTTGTTTGCGTTCTCGCAAGTCTTCCGGATTGTCTTCTGGGTGATTTCTCTGGAGGTGTACCTTGTAATTTTGTTCTAATATGTCAGACCTACATATCCTCCATTTGACCTTATTCCTCTTACTTGCACTTGTGCGATAGTTAGCAGATGCCATGCTCAAAGATAGTTTATAGTTATAGTAGCGTTGTTTTTTCAGCCCCTTATGAACGAATGAGTTTTACAAGTTGTACTTGCCAAACATGAGACATATGATGCACAAAAAGCTCAAACAAAAGAACGATCGTTTGATTTTGGGTGTTCTCGTACATCAAGACGAGATAAAACAGAGTGAAAGAGACCTAAATTTCAGTTGATGTCGGCTATTGAAAAGTACACTGGCGCCATAACAGGAAACGATTTACTGTCATTTGGGAAAAAGTATTAGCAAATATAAATATTTGAAATGCTTTTCCGTTTGACCTTTCAATCTTTAGAATGAGGATTTGAACCAAGAGCATAATCGTGAAATAATAAAGATTAATGAAATCCAGAAAATGTGCCTGCAGAAAAACGGAGCAAGAAACGTTGTGCCTACGAGTGGCGCTCGCGCAGATTAAGGAGGTCTGCCACCCATCATACATAACCATCGCACTGCATCACATCGCATCCCATCCGCAACTTTCCTTTGTCCGCTGCATTTCCTTCTAACCTAGCCTCACTTTCAATTTAACCTATTATATCCCATCAAAATAGTCAAATCTGTGTAAATACTTTAATTATAAATTTTCCCCTTCATTCTAAGTATCTTAAACTCTGATGAAATCCTGCATGACAAGACGAAATATCGGTAGCCTAAAAGACAAATTTGTTCATATTGCTTCTGTTTTGTTTTTTTGCGGTGTTCTTGCCTTTTATTTTATCAAACGTTATGTATTAGTTATTCCAATTCATTCACTAAATATGTCTTTCAGCCTCAATGGCATTTCCATCAGGCCTACAAAACAACAGCAAAATTGATTTCTACCTAGCAAAAGTAAATTGGCTGTATGCAAAGGAGCAGCTTGTGTTTAACCAACTCAAATTGATTTGTTTTGGTTTGATTTGATTTGATTAGCTTTGTAAAAGAATTGATTTGATTTGATTTGATTTGATTAGCTTTGGAAAAAGTCCCTTTGGTCAGTGTTTGCAGTATACAAAGGTACTGTACAAGCCCAATATTAATCCTAAAATAAACCTTCGATGATGGATGTATCTGCGAAGATTGGTGTTTGGTCGCTGTTGCAGTTAATGGCAATATAATGTGCATTTTTCTAATCCACCTGATTTCTCGCGTTGGTTGCGGTTTCAAATAACCGCACTCAGACTCCTCCTTGATTCCATCAGATGCCAGCAATTCGTCATACAAATTTGTGCAGTATGGTTTGAACGGTTTATTTCAAGACACGTCTGGTGCTGGTATGTACTTCGTGCATCCCTGAGGCCCTTGAAAAAATAATGCAGGACGAATTCTCAGAGCTAAATGAATGGCTTCTGGACAATAAACTGTCTCTTGCCCTAGATAAAACTGAATTGATGCTATTTAGCCCTAAAAGTAAGATCAAAGATGGAGAGGACATTAAGGTTACCAATCTAAAAAGGGTTATGGAATTCCAGTACCTTCCAGTAGCTTAACTTCAGTAAACATCTACAAAATCTTGTCCAGAAAATATCACAAAGGATATCTGCGCTACGAAGACATGCTAAATCACTCCCTCTCACTCACGTAAAAAGACTTGCAGAGGCAGTCATCAATCCTTATTTGTCTTCCTACTCTAGTGCATGGTTTAGGGTATTATCAGCTACTCAAATAAAACAATTGCAAAGACAGCAGAACATTATCATTCGAATGATCCTTGGTCTTGATCATCATGAAAAATTAACTGATTTCCACCTAGCAAAATTAAATTGGCTGTATGTGAAGGAGCAGCTTGTGTTTAACCAACTCAAATTGATTTTCAAACTAAGGCAAGAAGGACCAGGGGCTAAAATTGTTCTCCCAGTTATAGAAAACAACCATCAAATGTCAACAAGAGCAAAAAGCAGAGCAGATTTTTAAGTTGAAATGGTAACAACAGAGCAGCAAAAAACATTTCAGCAATCAGCTATAAAAACATGGAACAAACTGCCAGCTAGCATAAAGAAAATAAACACCATGACACAATTTAAGAAAACTTTAAAATCTTTTTAAATCAGGGAGAGAAATAATCCATTTTATCTAATCAAATAAGGACAGTATATCTACTATTTTAAGTAAATTGTATATATATCTAGTATTTTAAGTATTCAAAGGTTGTAATATTTATTAATTCTTTTATCCATTTATCTAATCAAATAAAGACAGTATATCTACTATTTTAAGTAAATTGTATATATATCTAGTATTTCAAGTATTCAAAGGTTGTAATATTTATTAATTTTTAACCCTTTTTTTAAGCTGGACCACTATTTATACCAATCATTTTGATTGTACAGTGTTATCCAGGCTAAATAATTATATACATACACATACAGGGATGACAGCAACATCAATGGTTTTTGAACGGAGTGACTGGGCGACGAAAGGGTCTGAGTTGCAATTATGCAATTAATGTTACCGTAATTTTCCCTGTCTTTCCAAGAGTTTTGCTCATGTCTGACTAAACAGGGGTCTGGTCAATATCAATGATATTCCCTAATTCATAATCAAGCTCCATCTCCAAGCGCCTCGCCCTTAACACATAGCTATGCGACTAACTGTGCCACCAACTATTTCTTTTTAGCAAACGGTTATGGCGATGTGCAAATTTCTCAAACCATCCTTTTCTGACAACAAACTCATCACTTCTCCAGACACGTTTTCCTCCTAAACATAATGTATAAATAGAGGAAAAATGTTCGTATATAAAAAAAATCAAAATCTCAAAGGGTATGTAAATTGGTAAAGTGACATTTGGAGACTGTTACACTTCTAATTTTGAAAACATTTTGGAAAACTAATAGAGGGCAATCGGCCAATGTGGTATGGATTTGAAGCTTAAACAGACAAACCTTCGTCTGTTTTCATTACAAGCACTCAAGAAACTCTTAATCCCTTTCCTCTTATTTCAGAAATACATTACATCAGGGCTTCTTCTAAAGTCTCCGACAACCGTTTTCTTCCAGCTCTGTCTAACCTCTGGGGCAATTTTCCCACACATGCCTGCCTGTATTGCATCATCTCACCAGATCATTCCCGCGTTACTCCAATTATTACCTTATTTTTAACTATTAGATACTCAGCTCCTTTCCGTATTTCCACTTTAAATACCTTTGTTTGATTTGAAGTATTTAGTTCGGTTCAATCCAGTAGATTGTTAATACGTAACACTCGTCTCTTTCTCTGGTCTGTTTCGGGCTCCGTGTTTCCTGCTCGTTAACTATGGCCTAAATCGGCGAAAGGCAGTTCGTTTGAAGTTTGATTAGTGAAATATGAGCACAAGATTATGTTTTACTAAAACTGTACTGCTACATTTATTTACATCAAAATATAACCTTTTGGGATAAAAACTCGATTGAGATAGCTACACCTATCTATCAAAACAGGAAAGGATAGAGGCAATGATTCGCAACTCGAATACAACTTAAAAACAAAACATGTTTGTAATACATCTAACTTACATCTAACTTACAAAAGAGATTTGAGTTATTATACTAGGCATGTTTAAACTAGCATATTGATTTGGCTATCTGTAAAAACATAGAAGATCCAATGATGAAATGGAATAATAAGAAGATGGAATGGATCATGGAAAAGCGAAAGTAAAAGCCTTCTTAGTATGCATATACTTCTTTTGCACCCAAATTCTTTGAAACGTCCTTATAATTTAACTTTTATGAAAAATGTTTAATCCAGACAGTTAGCAAACATGTGAATTTGTGGAATTTGCCGAAAAAATTGTAAAACATGGAGTGATGGAATGGAATGATGGAATTGATTATGGAATAGCGAAAATAAAAGCTGTACGTACGATTAAGAAACATGGATTTAATTAGAGTCTAATAAACCCACCGCGAAACAGTCTCGTGTAATTAGTGGTGATATTTATATGTGATTTATCATGGACTAAAATAATGTATTTCTCTGCCATAACTCGATAAAGTACCAATATGGACTCTAATGGCTAAAATCAACATTTCAGGACGTTGCGAATTATTCTAGGGGGGGGGGGTCTAATTAATAGTTTCTCGCTCTACGATGTGGTTAATTCGAGGGGGCTTATTTGAGGTGGGTCATTTCGAGGACTTATGGTAATGGGGAAAAGTAAAAATATAGGAGCGGAGAAGCCAAACGTGCAGAGTCAACTGACATCGTAGAAATGAGGTCAAATAACCGTAGGAAATTCTTGTCATACAATTCATAGATCGCTCGATAGTATTACCTCAGTGATTCTGGCTCTTGCTGTTGATGGGAAATTGAGGAAGTTACCTGTGACAAAAGAAGACATTTAAAACATAATTTGTTATAAATCAATCAAGGTAATGTAACTGAATCTGTGCTTTTTTCTAAATACTAAAAAAAAATAAACATGTCAAATATTAATATTAAAAACATCAATTATGCCAGTGATAAAATAAATATTCTACATATCAAATAACATTACTATTTGGCACTCCCGTCATTTTTATTTCTAAATCTGGTAAATTTTTTGAGGAGACGCTAGCGTCTATAAGGAGAGTGTCAAGGGGACGACACTTTTGAAGACAAAACCTAATAAAACATTTGATATATAAACTTATGGTGAAATTTCATCCAGTTATATCAATATCTTCATTGTCTTCGCTATCTTCGTCGATAAGCAAATCATCGGGTGCTGCTGCGCAAATCTCTGTTGCTTTCATCAAAAGGATTCTATTCTGTCCTTTATATCAGTTTCATTTGCTCAGACAGCACTTTCCGTCCACTTCTACAAGGTTGACCCTCTTTAAAGCAAAGTATGGTTTCGTCTCTCCTGTTGTTAATCCACATGATGTGATTGGGTTTCGAAAGAGCTCAGCGGGCAGCTGTTGCCATGCTTCTTAGATCCACTGAACCATGTTGGAGGTCGCAAATTGCCAGACACCACTCATTATAGATCCCCTCTGTTTTGAGCAATTGATCATAATGTTCGAGCCAAATGCTTCTGAAGGGTTTATCCCAACATACATCAGGGGCTTGTTTATATTTAATGCATTTCCAGGATTTAAGCGGCATCAATTTTGTTCACTTTTAACGATGCTTGCACTGATAGTCTGAGATGACATTCCCACGTGTCCCTAGCTAACAAACATCGGCGAAAAAAATGTCCGAGGCGGCATTTGCCCATGCGACTGATGGATCTCTTTTTGTAGGTTGGTGGATCTCTTTTCGTAGCGACTGAACCTGTCGGATGCTTTCGTTAAAAACAAACCAGGTTTTGTTTTAGTCGCCTCACCTTTCGCGGCAAGTCCAACGCAACTCTTGTTTTTCGTGACCTATTGATTTCAATGCTGTAGTTTTCTTTTCTTTCACGTCAATTACTTTGTTGGAAATCATATAATCCTAGATAGGTGTTTCGTCAAAAGCAATTATATCAGCTGGGTGGTACGAAACTTTTTCACGAAGTCTGCGAACGCGACGAATATAAGAAACCACTTTGTTTACCAATTACTCTGGGTGTCTTTGAGCAACTGAAGTGTGGCGTATTTCAATTGCTCTTTCAAGACTGATGACATATTTTTTGAAAGCTGCACAAACAAATCAGTTATCCGCAACAGTAATTGGCAAGCAAAAACGTAAGATACAACACTCGTTGAAAAATTATCGAAAAAGGGACATACAAGAATTTGGAGATGAAATTTGACATCAATTTTCAAGTAGTAAAAAATTCATTTTTTATGCAGTGAATTCAATGCTAACTTTGATAGCTAAGAAGAAATTTCATTTTTTCTGCTAAATTCGAATGCTGCGAAAACAACACTTTTAAAGCCATACCGTGAATGTTGTTAAGGCGGGCGCTTGGGATGAGTGTAGCAAGTCAGGTTGATCTTATTTCTTGATCTAAATTTACGCTAGCCTATATACTGCTTCATTAACGTCAGGCAGTTAGAGACCGAGGGCAAGAGGCAATGATACACAGCGTATGGCAGTAATTCGGATTGTATTCTGCAAATATATTATTATAGCACAGGTACAAAAATATGGCAGAAATACTGCAAACAACATAAAAACAGCAGCAATATGTACAGATTGATTTTTAACCAAACTTTCGGGATTCAGGATTTACAATACCCGAAGTTCAATAATAAAGTACAAAAATATAGTTTTATCGATCATAATATCCGCCAAAATACACTAAAATTGCAATTCGACCGTTTGTGCGCGGAATTAGATAGGATATTAACTATTGCAGAACATGCATTCAAGAACAACACAAACTTTATGCAGCCAGCGGCATAGTAATACTATAGCAGTCCGAGAAACTAGCAGCAATAACCGTATAATGACTAAAAACAGGCTGTGCTAATCATTTGGTCACCATTGATATAAGTTAATAGTCACAGCAAATAATGTCAGCGAGTAACAGCACCAACACAGTAGTAACTGACAATAAAACGAAGAGCAGAGCAATGGGCTATAAGTTGAAGAGCAGGCTTAGAAGCACGATAATTAAATACTGGTAAACAAGTTAAGGCGATGGGGCAGCCAACTTTGCGGGAATTGAATCCACAGTGTTTCTGAGGCATTCAGACAAGATAAAGACGTGTTGGGGTGGGGGGGGGGGGATGAGAGCCGAGTACTACATTGTTTTTATGATAGAGAGCAGAAATATAGCACGAATGTTTAGTTGCAGTTCAGAAAAGCTTAGTGTGGGGTTTGTGTCGGTTTTTTTTTTCCGCGTGAGGTTCAATGCTTTGAATCTTGTCGAACTCAAATCAAAAGAATTAGCGAAGCAAGGCCATAATGAGCCGAAGATCCTTGACATTGCAAATTTTACAGAACTGCAAAAAGCAGCACCAACTTTAGAAACAGAAATTTTGACTTACTGGAATTTCATCTACAAAACCATTTACAATTGGTTCCTGTGTCTGTTGTAGCATCCCTGGATCAGCATATTCCTCTGTCTGATGAGGCTGAAATATGAAGTTTATGGTAAATCAGACAGAAAATATTAAATTACCAATTATTTTTAGAAAATAATTGAATTTTCAACAAATAAAGCAAAATAGAATATATAATGTAGTTTAGCATATTTCTTAAATCTCAAAATATCAAACCTAAAGACTAGAATATGCATCGAACAGAAAATTTAGAGCACCATATAACATAAGTATTACAAGTATTATAAGCTATTACAACACTAGTACAACTGACAACAAAAAAGAGTACACAAAGGTGAAGAGTACTGGATAATCTGGCGCCAGATCTAAATTTCATCAAATATCAGGTTCAGGCAGGATCAATGAAAAAATCTGTTTGAAAAACCAGATTTTTTTAATTTTTAGGTTCAACGAAAAAAAAATACACCAGGTTGCATAACGCAAATTTAGTAACCAAAACAGTTAGTACAGGCTATAGTTTTGTCATTGTCAGTTTCGTGTAATCAACAAGTATTAGATTTTATTGACATTTTGGTGCAGAAAGAGTAGTCTTTAACTAGAAAGAGAGAGAGAGAGGGGAAGAGTACAGGGTACCTACCATATTCATCACTTTGATATTACCGTAAGACTCTAAGGGTAATTTGGATCAAATTTTCAAGATAAAGTCAGGCCTTAATAAATTCAAGCAGATTGATTTCTTTTATTTTCACAGTTTACCCCCAAGAGTGAGGAAGGGTCAAAGCACCAAAAACATAAATAACAAGATGAGCTGAGCCCCATGAAGTTGAATTAAGATCCTTAAAACCCCTTAAAAATCTCTAGTTTGATTGGTTAAGAATTGATCCCAGTCAAGTTGCTACATGATGGAACCTAAGATAGAGAGTGTTACTTTGCAGTGCAGGGTGGGTCTTTTTAGTGCTGATTTAGCAATACGATAAGTTGCAGTTGATGAAAAATCCAGTAAGGCCGGATAGTATGGCCAGATTTCATTTTTAAAAATCCGGTAAGTCTGGTTCCGGCCAGATTTTATAAAAAGCGATCCAGTACACCCCTACACAAAGATATGAAAAATGATTTAGACAAGTTACAATTTAGATTTGATTGGCGGAACCATTGAAGAACAAAAGAATCAAAAATTTCAGTCAATAACTCCTAAGGAGTAACAAAGTTATGCCTTAACAAAAATTCCCCATTATATGGGCCTTGTCAACCCTTTTTGTGCTTAAATATAGTCGAACTTCAAAGTTTCCTGAATCCGTTCTGTAAGTGTTCTTAATCTGAAATTTGGTGACACGTTTTTATCATGAAAATGAAAATAACATTCTCAACCTCATAGCAATACAATTTCCATGTGTTTTCAATCTATTAATGTACTCACTGCCATGTCTCCAAATAGATATGGCTATTCTAACACTAAAATAACTGTTTAGGCCCGGAAATATAGTATTTTGGGAAAATGTTGTATTTGTCCAATAAACTATTGAGCAAAATAACATTTGTTCCTGATATTTTTTTCAAAAGTTTTGGGTACAAATGAATCACATTGTGATTGTTTCTTAGAGATATGTTAGGAGATTTAACAGTGTGCAGATGAATTAAAAATAAATTCTTCACCGGATATTCTATCGAAAGGATGTAGAACCATGTGATCGCTGAGTAATTACAAGACAGAGCCACAAAGCTGGCATATATTGGTGACCAAGAGATACATAAACTTAGAGATTGATGCAAAAAAAGTTTTGTTCCCTGAAAAATGGAAGGCAAAGTAAAAGAACTGCAGAAAATTCTCAATTGTGTCAAGGCACAATAGTAACAGATTTCTATGGACCAATTTGCTAGAAAATAGAAACACTGAAACCCATGAAATCAGACAAAGCATCAGTAGAAAAAATGAAGATAAAAACTCAAGACAGAAACTTCAAAAATTTTTACATATTAAACACACCACAAAAATTGCCCTATGTGAGCTTCTGTTTGATAAAAGATAAGAAGATCTACATAACAAGGCCATAATTCTAGAATCAGAGATCTATGAATAAACACAAAAAAGACAAAGAAGAATATAGTTGACTCGAATTAAGGAATAAATATTGTTCTGAGCAAAGAAAAAGAATTACAGAATCAGACACAAGTTGGAGACATCATCAATTTGTTGCAGCAGCAGCAATTTAAGACAAGTCAGGGTTTTACCAAGAAAAACTGTCTCAGTGAGAAGACCTACAGTTAATGCAAATATTGAAAGACAAACAGTGACAAGAAACAATTCCTATTTTGTAGAAAGTGAAAAGCTCCCTTTCCAAGATACAGGGCTTCCAATTTTTGGGCTTTCGCACTCAGATGGAACCCCCAGATTCATTGAAACACTTGTAAATTTTAAATTTTCGATGCTAAAGAGGTGGGGAAAGGCTCATTTTAAAGGGTTTTCTGTGTAGGATCTGAAATTGATATAGGAAGATAATCAAGATATTTGAATAACAACCTGGATGAAAATAGCTGTTCCTGCAAAAGAGCAGCAAAAAAATAATTGCCCAGACTGTCATTTCACCATAAAAAAGCAAATTATATATTTAAGGGTTATTAAAAACAACATTTTGAATAATGAATAACCATATTCTTCCCAATATTCATAATAACCATTATTTGTTTACTGAAACACCGATTGGAGTCAGTTTATGTTTGCTCCAAAACACAGGTCTTGTGCAATATGCAGTGAAAATGGTTTGTAGGTTGTCTTTCCACAGCCAGGTCGAAAATTTGGCCTTCTCGGACTTCGCTCAACTCGAAAACTCAAACATCTCAGACTTTTTCTTTATCTACATTATGGAATTTCTCCATTTGAATTCAGACATGTTGTAAATTACAATTATCAATTATTCATGCATTATTTTGATCTCTTTTGCAGGCCAGGACTCAACTCAGGGAGGGGGTTGAGTGTTTCCTTGCTTGGGGAAAGTGGGCCTTTTTTGAAAGGTTAAACAATATACAAACAAGCTAGCTGATATGTTAAAGAAGGCCCTGATTTTGATTAGGGCAGATCCAAGTAGTCATGGTTTTTGACCTGGTCATCTTCCATTTTCAATTAATTTTTGATTAACTTAGTTCAATTAATTTTAAATTTAATTTGTAGTTTAGTTTAGGGGCCATTCTTTGCCAATGAGGGACACTAATTTCACCAAAGTCTCAGAATCTGGTGTAATTTGAACTGTATTTACATATTGATTTAAACAACAAAACATCACAAATTTTAGTTCAATAACTTTGACGGTTTTGAAATTACAGTCAATTAAAGATTTACTAATTACGGCTAATTTGTTCCACAATCCGCCATTTTGAATTTACACATCAAAGAAAAATTACTAAATTTTCATGACAATGGTAGAATGTATTCCTCAAAATGTATATTCTGTATATTTCTGGGGTAAGGAGTTCAAAAATGACATCTTAATGGGCATAAAAACTTGCTAAAATATGCTTAAAGACATATGAAAATACGTTCCTTGGTCAAATATGGAAAAGACCTATTTGCATTTGGATCAAATTTTGACCATGTGTATCAATTTCTTTCAATCTGATATTTTATATATTGAAAGTAGAGGTATCAAGCCATTTGGTGTCCAAAATTCAAGAAGGTTATTTGTACCCTTGATGAAATATCATAATTTCAATTTTATCAACATTTATGGAAGCCGCAACCAGTTGTCACCATATTCTCAGCTAGCTTCTTTGGTAAAACTTTGTGGTATAAAACATTTAAATTAAAAGCCACGCTTTACTATACAATTACTGCAACTGAAATAATTAGAAAGTAGAAGTCAAGATATCACAAGTGTGCCATATTTTTCTTTACACATATAATACATGTATACCACTCTTAACAGTACCAAAACTAACATACTGCACTACATGAGAATTTAGAAGGTATCTATGATTTTAAACATTTTAAATTCTCTTAAAATCAATATCCTCAACTTAGATGTGAGTTATCATCATTGCTGACTTTCTATCAATAAGAATGGATAAATACATTCCTGCTTTGACTTTTCGTTTGAATTACTCCAGCTTAAAAATGGTAATATTTTAAAAAGGTGTTCTGTGTGGGAAAGTTTACTTAATTTCCTTTTCAAGATTGTAATTGGTTTTTGATAATGTGTGATATAAAATGATAATGGCAGGGATTTCCTTAAGGAGATTAACACCTGCATTAAAGTAGGCATCAATTGAGATAACTACCAATAGTGCTGAAAGCAATTTATATTTATTTCTTGTATATCAGTTAGTATCAGTTTGCCAAGTGCTTAAGCAATGAGTCATCAAACGCAATGTTCTGTTGGGGTTCTGTTGGGTGATGCTTGTCATAAGCTCACTTTTTGCCGGAAAACTGGTTTTTTCAAGCTGGATAGTTTCGCAACTGAAGACAGGGAGGTTATAATGTGGAGAAGTGGCTTGGCAATTCTTAACAAGGATGCCAAAACATGTTATCATCACGAACAATTGATGAATAAAAGATGCAAAGAGAACTTGCTATGACCCATTCAAGACCCACAAAAAAGATGCATAAGGTGTGTACTCTAGAGCACATAATTTTTAATTGTGTTTCTGACGCAAATTCTCACGATTCTCGTCGTTAACTCTTCCTTTCAGTGCAATGATTTTAAAGGGCACATAACTTTATTGATAACGTATATTGTGTTTGTTAAAACAGTAGTGTTTAAATTTTCAGGTTGATTTTCAATTCAAACAACCTGCTGCTTCCAGCATAGGAAATTTCATAAACTATTTAATGTTCCTTCATAATCATCTGTCCTGATTTCTTACCTTCTAATGGTATCTTACCAAGGGACTAGCTAACTGTTTTAATCCTGAATAGCTATATAAGTACGAAGAAACTTCAGGACGTTTATGTGTCCGTGTTTTTATTGTGATTGAAATTTAACGTTGGCACGTGCTCACATCTTTTTCAAAGAGTTTTTTGCCTTTTATAGGCGGCCTGAGGATGATTAATCTGCAACTTGCAAAAGATATGGTTTCACTTGGTATCAATGCAGTTCCAGGATACATGCTTTGCCCTACTTGCCGTGTCAAGATCCATGAGATGAAAATAAATCCGACGGAAGCAGATTTGTCATCAGATGAGGGAGGACAGCTATCAATGGAAATCGAACATGAAATCTCAGTCGATTCCAGCAAAGATTCTGTGAATGCCACACTAACTAACCTGGAGCTGTCACCTATTAAGTTGCACAGAATTGCAGGAAGCTCAAAGATCAGTCATGGTAAAAGAAAGTTGAAACAAGCAAATGAAGCATTGTCTCGAAAAGTTGCTGCTGCTTTAGATGTTCAGGAAGGTGACTTCATGATGACAGAGCCTCAAGATGGACCTATGTCAAACATGATCCAAGAAAAAGCAGATGATTTAGATCACTTGGTTTTCTTGATGAAAGAAAAATTAAAAACATCGAGCAGACGAAGAAAATACAGATTCTCACATTGACTCCCAAGACCTGGTCATTAAGAAAAGCTGCAGATGTATTCAAAGTTTCTAAGAGCACAATCCAGAAAGCAAGACAACTTAAAGCCGAGAAAGGGATTTTGGAAATCCCCGAGTCTGTTTTGGAAATGCGAGTCTGCGTCCAAAATGGTGCATAAGTGTTGGGCCAAAAGGCACACTCAGTTTGTGTTTGCAGCATTCACCAAAATTTTAAGCTAATGTTAAGAGCCATTGGTTTGGAGAAGAAATACCACGAGATCTTGGAAATGATAGTTTGCGATAGAGACTCCAAAGAGTGCATGGTTCATCGTTGCCCTACCTGCCCTGGTGTTGATAATCTCATGGGATTCCTGAGACAAACGTTTTCGAGCAATAGAGCAGGGAATGAGACCGATGAGGAATCAAGCGAAGATGACGACGAGACAGTAACTTCAAACAATGGACAACAACCGATCGAGCAGAATTAATTTCCCAAACCGTAAGTATGGAGGAGTTCATTGCACAGTTAGCTGAGAAACTAAATAACACTACTTCACATTCCTACATAGCACGTGGCCAAGCAGCTTACTTGAAGACGCTCAAGGAACAATTGCCATTAGTTGAAGTTATAGTTTTAGGATATTTCGCTAAAAAATTACAAATTCATTATACAAGATGAGATCCAAGAGTATCATTGGAATAAGCAACAATGCACCCTGCACCCAATTGTCGTATATCATAAATTAGAAGCAACATTGACGGCAAAATCAATATGTTTCGTTTCGGACGATCTTGATCATGATGTCAACATAGTGAGTTCTACATTCTGATGATTTCAGTTGCAGTAATTGTATATGTATACACTATGCAGTTAAGCATGGCTTTTCATTCAAATGTTTTATACCACAAAGTTGTACCAAAGTAGCTAGTTGAGAATATGGTGACAACTGGTTGCGGCTTCCATAAATTTTGATAAAATTGAAATTTTGATATTTCATCAAGAGTAAAAAAATAACCTTCTTGAATTTTGGACACCAAATGGCTTGATACCTCTACTTTCAATATATAAAATATCAGATTGAAAGA
>JAACYV020226198.1:0-39477 GCA_009936425.2 Chrysaora fuscescens | reverse complement strand
ATTTCATCCACAATTGCAGCAGAAAGGTTGTGTGGCTCAGTAGTGGGTTCTGGGCTCATCATCCAACACATGGCAGTGATTCTTCCATACCCAGACAGTTCTTTGAAAAGCCATTCTCTGTCCTCACTGGTAGGTTCTCTTGATAGAGCAGAATATGATTTGGTGGCTGGAAAGAGATCACAGGCTGCCTTTGGAGTTTCTTCTTTTTGTTTTGGTCTTTTCCATTGACATTCAACGTCAGTTCGACTTAAATTGTGTATGCTATGAATAAAAAGGGCAGCTGCGTGGCTACATTTAAATGCTTCTCTGACACATTCACAGTCAGTCGAGATAATTTCCATTTCTTCGTTCAGATTGATCTGTGATTATAAGCAGTAGTAAATTATTGGATGTCATATCTTAAATTTTGAAATTAAAAATAAATGAAGTCCCACATTAATTCGAGTAGTTAATCAACTAAGTTATAGTTAAAAAAAATAGTGTTTACGTAAACAGTTTGCAAAAATAGAAAAGTTTAGGCCTAACTTACCGTAACTTTGTACACTCGTTTCTTCATGCTAGCTTGGACTTCTCCTTTTAATGTTCCGTTACAATACGAGAATGCATCTATGTGATTCGATTTATAGTGGTTTTCTCCTCTATTAATCGATTTTTGCTCGTCACGAAAGTAAGCAAGAAGAGAGGTGATCGAAAAGGTGGCCATTGCTATTGTTTCTAACGAGGAAAGTTTTTGTTTAGAACTAGAACCAGCGTTGCTAAGGAGCTGTGACGTCAACGCTTGGTATTTAAAATTTGTCAATTATTCATTTTCTTGTCAGTTTGTGTGTCAATTAAACATTTTCTATGGTGTGGTAACTTTTGTGTGTGTTGTGCAAAATTTTGTATGCATTGATGCACTGCGGCATGGTGTGATGCATTGCGGCATGGTATGATGCATTGCGAATTTAAGCGGGAAATTCAAACAAAAAATTTCACATGGATGGCCGAAATTTGTTTCCAGGACATTTATCACAATTATGTCCGCAGTTGGGAACAAAGTTCGTAAGGACTTTCAAAAGTTCCTAAACGCATGAGCCTCTGAAGGTGGTGTCAAGCACTGTATCAGCAATAATTGTGATAAATGTCCTGGAAATAAATTTAGACCCATCAATGTGAAATTTTGTGTTTGAATTTCCCGCTAAAATTCGCAATGCATCATACCATGCTGCTATGCATCACACCATGCCGCAATGCATCAATGCATACTAAATTTTGCACAACACACACAAAAGTTACCACACCATAGAAAATTTATATTTATTATTTAATTATTTGATATTATTTAATATTTGAAATATACAATCGTAATAAAGACGCAATCGACGCTCCATATTTCGTTGGGTGATTGACCTTCTGTAACTTCCAGATGTGCTAAGATGTTCTCTATTCGTTATTTTGCACGTTCGAGTTGTAGATGTTGTTGGCCGCTAGGCATTGCCCTTTCAAAGGGCAGACACGTTTTTGCCGGTACACTGCATATTTTTTGGTGATATTAAAAGAAAACCCTAATCGACGAATCGTATCAATCGTCGAATTTCAAATATATCCTCGAACAAATAGAAAACACAACCTTATAAACGTTTCGTCTTTCGTCTTCATCAGAACAAACTTAACAAATAAAAGTATATATATAATAATTATATCTAGATGTGTATATTCTCACGTTAATACATAAAAATGTAGAGCGTTATAGACATATCCAGATATAATAATTGGCTCCATAATAGCTGCAGAAACCAAAGATGGAACCAATAACATTCAACTATTCTATGAAGAATACTCCTATACCGTTAAGGAACACATACCTGAAATGCCTTATCGAAAAATTTAAAGCGAAATCAAACGAATGAGATGGAAAGCCCTTTTCCTTGACAAAAAACCCGACGATCAAGACCAGCACACTGACAACCACGGCAATAAATTCGGATTTAAATCTAAAAAATGCTTGCCCCTACACGAAGACCTGTTTAAGTTTGAAGAATTTTAACTTGATATACTAAAGAACACCCAATTCAGAAAAACTTACTACAAGTTTCTGAACCAACTAACTAGCGACATCGACATAATAAAAATACTCAACAAAAGCCTTTATCCCAGCCGACAAAACAGCAAACCTTTACGAACTTGACAAGACTGAACACGATAAATTTCTAAAGAACAGCATAACCGCAACCTAAAAGAAATCAAATCAAACCATTGACCTCGAAGTAGAGAACATAGCAACCGAACTTCACATCCAGGACAGAGCAGAAAGAATGGGAAAGGACATCACGAGACAGTTTAAGAAAAAACATGGCCTTAACATCACCATAAAAACCAACCTGAGAGCAGTAAATTACCTTGATATTACATTCAAGCTGCAATCAGCCGCAGAATAACCGACATTGGATTCAACGAAGAAGTATTCAACGCAGCAAAATCACTTTACGAAGCAGCACTAAATAACAGCGGATTTACGGAAACACTGATATATGACAACCTTAACAAAACTGCAACACAAAAAAGAAACAGACAGAGAAACATCATCTGATTTAACATAAAAAATGTCCAGACTAACGTAGGGGAAAAATCCTTCTTCAATGAATACAATAAGCCAATTAACGTAAATTATCGCACCTTAATAGAACAAATCAGCCATTGTAAATATATAACAACACACCAATTATGGACAACGCAAAAGATCATACTTCCTTCATAGCGCGAGTCTGACTGAAGATCCGGGAAAGCGTAACACAACCATAGCATACCGATAGGACAGGAAATCTCCTTGAATCTGCTGATAGAGTAATCAGTGGAGCCGGGTTGGTGCTGTTCCAAATGCTTTAATAGTACTTTAAAGGCCCCAAAGCCTATCAACAATTGTTTTGATTGTTGGTGTGCTATTTTTCCAAATATCCTTTTGATTTAAAATTCTACACCTTACGGCACTGATTTGAAAAGTGGGCTGGTTGTGCAAATGTGTCCTTTATACAATTTTACTCTATTCATGCTGTAAAATCTCATTTGATATAGAATACACAGATGATTGTAAGGCGGTCTATTATATGTTTGTGTTTTCTTATTTCTTGGTGACAATGTAGCTTAGCATACAATCTCACGCCAAATAGATCTTAATAACCAATCTAGATATTTTTTCTTTTCATTATCAGAGCATCGACAAGTTGCTGAAGCTAGATCCATTACTTGATACTGCAGATGCTCTATTGGATATCATATCATCACTGTTGCAAGCAGACTTGCCTGAAAAAAATAAACAGGATCTACATAACATAATAGAACATCTTTTTTTGAGACAGTTGTCTGTCCCTCGTATGCAGAAGTTTGTTTGCTCGGTAAGGCATTGCACTTTATTCGAGACATTTGTGTTCAAGCATTTCTTGGCATATGTGGAATCCCGCCTGTTAACAGAGGAATATGTCTTGTCAAATTTATCATGTCAGCTGCTGCTAAAAATGCTAAGTGAAAATATAACTGAAAAGTCAAATACTTTCAAAATACCATATAGTGGAACATTTGAAGATTACCAGCTGATCGACCTTAATGGGACACCTTGTAACGATGATGTACCAGAAATCAGATATAGAACTGTAACTGATGTAGTTTTAGAAGCCATGAAGCAGTGCCTTGAGCAAATGCCTGAATCTGCTGATAATATGGAATATATGGAAGTGTCTCGCTCCTGTGTTGTTTGTCTTCCATTTTTGAGGTAAATTATGTTTTTTTTTTATTTTCATGTTTTAGTCTCAGTTGATTGCTTATTGATACAGGTTTTAAAGTTCGTGTTGCAGTTAAGAAATTTGCCATAGCAGAGGTATTCGTTTATAATCGAGGAACTGCCTACAACGACGCGCAGCAAGCATTAAAGCTTCAGCTTTCCACAATGACCTTCAGCCACCTACAATGACCGATATTTAGCTAAAAAACCACGTGAATTTTAAATGGAAGTTAAATTAAATTGTTTGCTAGATTTGTTGCTCCATTTCACTGTCTTGACACAATCTTCATTTCTTCGCAGATTATCGATGAATAATGAGTTCCAATCAAAGCTAAAATGAGTTTTAAGGTTTTAAAAGGCAATTACAAATTATAATTAGTTTGGGCGACTCAGATTTATGCAAATGATTCTTTTGCAGGCCGCTTGATACAAACAAAGCCTTGCAATGCTTGCAGAAATCAGTTATGATGTGGATCAGTATATCAGAGTTTGAGAACTACAAACACGTATCTGAGCTGTTGATTCTCATTTCACAAACAATTCGATCTATATTTTTGCTCCAAACGAAGACGATGCGGATTGATCTTAATGGATTACAATACAAGACTATGTTCAGTTTGATTAGGTATATTGCTTTTAAAGTGAATAACCTGAGCTTAATCGCGTGGTCTATAATTAGGTTAAAGAAACACCAACACTCGCCATGGTTTCTTAATTCGTTTTGACCGCATACGTTTGTAGCCTAATTTTAGACCTTTGCGGTCGCATCTTTAAACTCAGTTCATTCACTTCAATTTTGTTGAAATTTGAAATTTTTGAAAAATGATTTTTTTTTATCCAATACTGAACACATTTTATAAAGTTGCTTTCTATTGTTGAAAAATCCTTATTGTTTCAGTCGACACCCAGCACACATCCAGGCGCTTGGGGCATACGAATGTTACTGCAGAATTGTATGTTTGCAAAGTAGTGATCTTCTTACACCACAAAGATTAGTGCTTATTTACGATATGCTCAAACTCAACTTGTCATCCAGTGTTTCTGTTATCCGCCTGCTCACTCTTCGAATAATTTCATACTACAAGCAGCCAATCTTTCAAGAATCAGACATTGTTGAGGTAGGCTTACTTTATTGATCTACTTAAACTTTATTTGTATATAAAACTTGGTTGTACTGCTTGGAAATTTTTTTTTGGCGATGCCGGCCACAAATGGAGGATCCTTTTCAGCACTAAAGAGAATCCAGACGTATATGTAATCAACAACTAATAACAACAAGTTGAATCGCGTGATGATTCTACATGCATATAAGGACAATCTCGATCACCTAGATTTGACCAAAGTCGCTAACGAATATATTGACCGCAGTGATAGAAGGAAACGAGTTTTAAGCAAACTTAAGATCCAAGTCATTAAAGTGCTTGTAAGGTCAAAACCCAACCTTATGTTTTTTGTTATATTTTCTTGTGTAGAATTTTACGCTGATTCCAAATGCCCCCCTTTTAGCCTCCAAGGTTCCCTTTTTGCAGTTTTTTTTCTGTGCAAGAACATGCCAATGTAGATAGTCCAGATATGCTGGACTATGCTATTTTGAATTGAATAGAAATTATTTTCATGAAATGCTCTCTTCTTTTTTTGTTGTTTTGAGAGTTTAAATGAAGGAAACAAAGGTCTAGCAGACTTCACTGTATAGATTTGTTCTTGCGTATTTTTTATAATAGCTACGCTCTAACTGGTTGCCGCTTATTTGCCTATTAGCTACAGTGTAGCTAAAACATGGAGTTTCAAGCAATACCAGGACTCGTCAGACTAGGATTCAGGTGTTTCTGCAAGGAAATATGTCATAGTTGTTTTTTGTTACTCTCTTTATAACTTGACAGATAATTGATAACAATTGAGCGTGAATAACGTAAAAGCCGGGGGGAGGAAACGTTACTCATTTTCGTCACTTTTCTGAATTAGCTACTAAAATAAATGATTTATTCTCTTTGAAACTGAACTTGCAGATAAGGGTTTTGTTACACATGATCTGATGCCACATAATGTGTTCTTGGACCTCTAGGCCTTTCTTTGTGGTAAGACAACGTTTATGATGAGGCAGTGTACTCAAAGAAAAATAGCAGGCTGCAGAATTCATGTTGAGCGAGCAATTGAAAGGCGTTATTATTAGATTTTTGATTCAACAAATACTTTCCTGGGACCATTTGCAAATAAAATTGTCCAAGTTTGTGCTGTATTTGTAAATTTGCAAACACCTTTTATTGCTGAAATTTTCCAAGATTATAATGAACTAGTGGATGTCTCATTTTCGGTCTTCTGTGTCATGGGTGGATTGTAACCAAGCTATAATTACTAATGAATGATTAGCAGATCAATCTTATAAAGAAAGTAACGAAAAACAACTATGTCTACTTATTTCCTTCCATAAATACCTGGATTATAGTCAAATAACTCCATGATTTACACTGTAGCAATAAGACCTGATTTTGTTGCTACCGACTATCCTAGGAGAATTAGGCTTGGCCAATCAGTGGCTATACTTCCGGTTAAAGGAAGTATACAAATTGTGCAAATAAAGTATATCAAGAAAGCACTAATGCGGTAGTTGGACTCAAAATTTTGGACATGTCGCAAGTATATCCAAAGAACAGGCAAATTTATGTACGCTAGACACTTAATTGATAAATAGGGAGTTCAAGAACTACAGAGTAATTTGTTTAAACGGGAACAAGCTATTTAGTTACCTATTACAAACGAGTGATTCTACATCAATCAAGTCAGGTGAAGTGAAATGAAACTTAGCTAATTGCGCAGCGCCTACCTGTTGCCTAAAAATGTATAGAAACTTTCCTCACAAATATTCTGAATAAATTTAAAGACAGCGAATTTAATCATGTGGTTTGTGTGAAGAATGCTGTAATTCGAGAACTGTGACATCGAAATGATGAACAACAGCTGCAATAAAATACCAACAGTGACGTCACGAAATCATGGCAACTGCAAAAATTTGTTTGCCTATGCCAAAGTTTGAACGAAGAATACTGAAAGATATTTGTGCACAGTTAAAGACTCTTAGTAACGTCAATTTGTATTGCTTGCAAAATTTAGCTTTTAAAGAAAAATATTTTCCACCTTACAAGCACTGTTAAAAGGCTGAGGTTCAAACTACTAAGTTTCTAAATCATGTCGACTAAATTTTCCCATATATGTATACTGTATATAGGAAGTCTGTGTTTCGATTATCTGTAGTACAGTTCTCTAATTGCTGAGAAATGACGATCAGGTCAATCATCGTAGAGTGCTTGACAAGTCTGAACTTGGTGTGAGACGATAATTCGTAATTGAAAAATTTAATAATGGCTACTTTGCTCCACAAAGAATATTCCTCTACCATCAAAGAATGACTACCTGCAACGCCTCATCGAAAAAACCGAGCAGTTCCTACGCAGAATGCGCTGGAAAACATATTTCTTTCTCAACTCTCGCACGAACACTTCCTCCAAAGACATACGGCTTCAAATCTACAAAGAACCTTCCTCCGATCGACGAGTTAAATGATAAAGACGGCATGCTTAAGAAGATACAAACAACGAAATTCAAACAAGTACACAAATTTATTCATTTATGGTTTTTAATTTATGGTTTATATGACTGACAGTCTCTTATTAATCATTTGTTATAATAAATAAATAGACAACATGTTTAAGCAAACATCTGGTGTTCAAATTAAAGTCAATTATTCAAGCGATGACGTCATTCAACCAAGACATAAGAGAGACTAGGTTGATGTCAAAATCGTCGACGTTGTTTGCTTTGAAGCAGGATCTTGAGCCTCGTAGATGTAGCGTGGTAGCAGGCAGAACTGATTAATTTTACATACAAAGTAATACATAACAAGGAAACTGGTTCACATCTATCAACAAAAAGTACAATAACAGGATACTACACAGTTAGCCACCCAGAGTTGCAAATATTACACCCTTACACAAAGCAACAGACACAGATACAAAATCAACACATATAGATTAATTTACATGCTACGGCGCCAACATCACATAGACACAGCAAGCAAGATGTGAGGAGGTGAAAATTTAGCCGTGTGTGGAAGCAATTCATTACAAGACTAAAACTCGTGACTAAAACATTTGTACTCTTCTTTCATAACCACGCGAAAAATTCATATCCAACGAATGGAAAAACACCGCATCCGTGATCGAATGGTGTAAAATTATTGAAAACAAACAACAACACAGGTTTATTTGCTTCGACGTCGAAAATCTCTACCCCTCCATCAGCCAAGACCTCCCAGAAAGAGCACGCGACTTCGCCTCGGCCAACTACAACATCACCAACGACGAAAGAAACATCATAATACATAAACAGCAATCTTGGCAAGAGAAGGGCGGCACAGCATTTGATGTTATATTGGGTAGCTATAATGGCTCTGAAACATGCGAGTTAGCAGGAAACTTCCTCCTTTCGTAGACTTTACCGAGACGACTTTACCGAGAAGCCTTTACCGATTGGAATCTGAAATCGGAAGCATTAGCTGTGGTGTTCCGCAAGGCTCTTCTTTAGGCCCGTTACTCTCCCTAATCTATATAAACGATCTGCCATTGGCCTTAAAAAACTGCAAAGTAACGATGTATGCTGATGATACTAGCATATCTTGTTCCTCCAAGAGTATGAGAATCTCACTGGAACTCTTTTAATAATCTCGCGCCTGTTTATGTCTCACACTTGTTTATCAAAAATTCTGATCGCAATATTATCAACCTTAGAAATACCGAAACTGACTTGCTAGTGCCTTTATGAAAACTAGTAATGGACAGAAAGCGTTTGATTTTCGTTGAGCGAAGATCTGGAATGATTATGCGTGGGGCCAAGCAAGCTCCCTCTATATATTCTTTCTAGAACAAGATATAGTGTTTGGTTGTAATTAGTTTATTGTAGCTAATTAATTATTTGTAAATAAGAAATTGTCAATAAAACTTTTTAATGTAATAAGTTTCCTTTTTATCATTAGTATTAGTAGGTTTTTGATTTGTAAGTTTTTGGCACGTCCCCCTGAAAATCAATCATACTGACTGACGGGGCTACCGTGAATAAATAATTTTAAAATGAAATGAATGAAAAACGACTTGCTAGCCATCACTAACGCCACACCAAGTGACATAGAGATATGCCGCACTTTAATCGCAACGGACTAAGGACCACCATCAAAGTCAACAAAAAGATCGTTAACCTTTAGACGTCACCGTGAACCTGAAAAAAGCACCTACCCTAAGTTAAATTACGTCCACCCTCTACAACATCTACAAACCATCTACGACTGGTTTGATTAGCAACGATTAGCAAAAACCCCCCATTTAGCAAAAACATCAGCACCGATATCGGACACAGATTCCTTGCCCAAGCAACCACAAGCTCAGAAAATCATTAAAGCGTAACAACATCAAAATCAGCTACAGTTGCATGAATAGCACTAAGCAGACCATTGACAACCACAATAAGTGCATCCTAAATTCACCCAAAAGCATCAATTTCAACAACACAAACGACTACAAAACATACAACTGCCAACAAATCAACATATGCTTACTCAACGGAAACTGCCTACAATCATCAATTGTACATAAAGCCACTGTCACACATAAGGACAATAACACTACGGAAATGTATATCGGACTCACAGAAAACGAATTTAAGACAAGATACAGAAACCACACTGCATCTTTCCAACACGTAAACCACAGTGACTCCACCGAACCTAGCAAACATATCTGGACTCTTAAAAGCAATAACATAGCCTACCTTATATATTGGGGTATCCTCTGATCAAGCTCACCCTACAACGGCTCCAGTAAATGATGTAACCCCTGCCTTGAAGAAAAAATTATAATCATCTGCTGACCTGAATAGACTGTATTCCTAATGACGTCAGTTGGCGTTCGGCATGCAATGCATTCTGGCAGCTGTAGTCACATAGAAAAATTACACCCGTCTCGTCTCGCTTCTAATCAATGGTGTACACCATAACTAATCAGGTGATTAATCATGGGTCCCGTCCATGTGGGATGTACGCCTTTTGAACTTCAGATTAATCATGGATACCACCTGGCGTTAGCCTGGCGGCTATTTCGCTCTCCTCTAATAAAGGACAGAAATTCACAGAAGTGCAGATTTTTTTCTCGAAGCCGAATTCAACGATGGACTGTCCTCAACTTCAGTGATAAAGTACAGTGAACGATTTCGATAACTACACGAAAATACTGGTTTGCCAATCAATCAATTCCAACGGTGGATAAATAATCGATCGCCCAGACCGACCTTCTTTATGCCAAATGTCGACGACGATGATGTTGATATGGAATCATCATTTAGTTTTGACTGCAACAGCAACGAACAGTCGCGAGCAACAGTCAGGTGCACTGATACCCATGGAAATGTATTAGAGGAGAGTGAAATAGCCGCCAGGTGAACGCCAGGTGTTATCCATGATTAATTTGAACTTGGGAATATGAAGTTCAAAAGGTCTACATCCCACATGGACGAGACCCATAAATAATCACCTGATTAGTCATGGTGTACACCATTGATTAGAAGCGAGACGGGTGAAAAATGGTTTTGAAAACAGGGTATATTTTCGCTGTTTCGGACTGTTTTACAGTATTAAATTCATATTTTTTGTATGAAAACCATCCCTAGTTTTTTCCGACCAAAAATGTTCTGCCACAGAAAAATTCCCCGGGCCATTTGAGTTTTGAAAAAAAAATCTAGGGCTGGTGTCTTCAGTGACACTCCAGAAGACTGCAAAATGACCAATTTGAGCTTTGGTTTCTACATTTTGGTGGATATCTCAAGAACGAGATGACTAGTTCGATGCGGTTTTTTTTTCTTGTTGCAGTTTGAAAACTTTTAAAACGTCCTAAAACTTTTGAACTTTTGCAAAACCCAACCTCCACTTTAAGATGGGCTTAGTAAGACCATCTCTACAGATTAAACCCATCCAGTATCACCAGCCAAGACAGGATTCAATGACTGTCAATTCCTATCAAAAGTATCATGTACGACAATTTCAACATCTTGCTGACCAATGCTGACATCTAGATTATATTTACAAAGCCACCATTGATGGCGTATCGCCGTGATTTAGATTTACGCTGATGATACGACGCAACACGCTACTTCATCATTTACTTGACGAATTTTCTATTGAAACATTTGTTTTAAGTAAATTTCGTGATGCCCTTTGTGCTTTTGATTAAGGGCATTCTTTTAAATCCTGGCACAGAAGTGTTTTCACAATGACTCAAAATTTATTATTGACCAATTTCTTTTCTGAAATTTGATGTATTGGTAGATATGAACACCTAGAAAAAACAGTAATATTTCTTTGGAATTGTTAAGTGATTAAATTTCTGTATATTACTTTGATAGACTGAGCCGGCAGGATTAAATATAACTGCCACCTGCCTGAAAGCCGAAGAAGTACCAGCTACGTTTGAAAGATACTTAGAAAAGTTAATGCATCTGCGAAAGCTTTCGTACAGAGCGGATCTTCATTCACCGAATCAAGAATTCTATAATGATGTCATTGTTAGGTTTCTCATTGGTTCTCTTCTTGTCAACCTACGCCCCATGTGGATGCCCGTTATGGATATCATCACAACCTTTGCAGACGAAAAAAATATCGATTCATTTTGGTTGGTCTTTTCAGGGCTGCTACGCTCTTCTTTCATTACCGAAGGTAAGCAATTGAATTTAACAGAAAGGCTGTATTTAGCAATCTGATGCTCTCTGGTAGTACTTTTTGTAAAATTATTTCTTAGTTTAAGTGTAACTATTAGCTATAAGAAGTCGCACAGAAAGATATATTGCAATGTTGGAAGCATGCTTTCAAATTTATTCACTGAATAGCAAGCGTGTTGGGATTGCAAGCGTCGTGCTCTTTCCATTATCGGTCGTTGTATAAATGGCAACCACTTTCATTACCTGAATTTTTTGAAATAACTATTCTAACGTTCTCAAGCCTTCGAAATCTCGGGGCCTTTGCATAAGAAACAACCAAAATCAACCATCCTCTCGTACCTTTAAAGTACATGAATTTGTACAAAAATATTATCTATAAGCTCAATTGCTGGTGACTACATGAAATGGTTTTCGAGAATTTTGCCCAGGTTTGGTTTAACCGATTAAGTGACAAAATATTTGCGTTCACAACATACTGCCTCGATTGTTTTTGATGACTGATTGACTAATCCGAAATTTGTCTTTCCATTCATCAGATGCATTTTTCTTTCTGCCACAGTTGTCCTACTTTGGACTTGGTCTTCAATCCTTAGTTTATAATCTTCTCCCTTTTTTTATGGTTTCAACTTTCCTGAAGGGTTTGTTAGTTGAGGATAATCTCTTTTCCGTCGAATCTCTTTGTTGACCCTTACAGTTGTTAAAAAACGTTTAAACTGACAGACAATGTTATATGACAATTTTCAGTTGCAGTTTTCAGAAGAATGCGAAATCCAAAACTGATACAAATAATTGCAATTTTATTCAAAAAATCCAAACAGAAATCCAGCAGAAACCATTTTTCATGATGTGAGATTACCGGGAAAGGCCTCTAGTCTCAGCATAACAAAAGGGTTTACAGATTGCAGTAGCTCACGTTGGGAACTATGTTTGAACTTTCAGCTACTAATGTAGCTGAAACCATAGCTCTACACGAAAGAATGAAAATAATTGGAAATAAAGAAAACAAATTAGAATACTAATATTATAGCAAATTTTCTGTGCTATATATGTATATATTTATCGCTTGTGAAACTTGGCCAATTAGGATGCAGTTGATGATGGGCTTAGTCTAAAATTGATAACAAGGCCATCATTGCTCATGTTTTGTTAATTGTTGCTGCCACTGCCATCCTCCAATCTTAATGAAAGTTCAGGCAACGCGTGAACTGTTGTTAATCGATATAAGTGGTTCAACTGCACCCCTCGACACATATCACTGTATATATTGCGTGAACTGTAGTTAATCGATATTAGTTGTCCAACCCATACCCCCTTTATTTTCTACAGGAACCATTAACCCCGATTTTAGAATTGCTAAGTATAACCTAACAGGCTACCATAGGTTTTCTGGAGCCTAATATTTTACCAAAAATTTATAAGCTATACTAATGAGGACGAGTAAAAACTGTCTTATTCATCTATTGTGCAAAAGTTTAATAACACAGTTTAACAAACGAATGCGCTGCAGGCGTGAGAAGCAAAAACGTCAACATATTATCAAACCTATGGCTTGCACTACCTTGACAATTTGTTAAGAATTTCCGGCTTCGTTTGAAGATTTCTAAACTAGTTCCTAGCTTCCCTGGCAATTTATCCAACAGTAAAACCCAGACTCTCACTTCCAACCTCACTTTATAAGTTCCAAACCTGATAAGTAGTCAGTCAGCCGCCCTTCCGAAAGAAAATAACAACGAATATCGACTAGCAATCATGCCTAAAGAAAGTGCGACAACAGAACGAAGAAGCGATAGGAGCACCACAAGAGCGAGTAGCCTGAGCACAAGACCGGCCGAACCCACATTAAACTCAGGGGACGATATAGCGACCGTTGCAGCACCGCCGGCTCCGAACTCTGACGCCCTAGCAGCTAACCTTCCCCATCAAATCAAAGACATGGTTTCTACGATCGTCGCCGATAGCATGAAAGACCCGCGGGACGGCCTCCACCCATCACACAAAGCATGGCCAATTTGGAGGCCTTGGGCAAGATTTGCCTTTCCAGATCTTGCCCACAACACCACAGGCCCCCTCGGCGGCTCCATGTACCAGCCCTTTCGACGGTGGTTTCACCCCGGAAATCCAGCCACACTCGAGCAGACCATTCAGCGCGGTGGATTTTTTTTGACATTTTGAAAGTACTATAAGGAAACTTACATAGTAATGTTAATTCTGGAGACACTTTCCACCTCGCTGTTTGCAGTGATTCCACCCTGCAATTCCATAAAGGGATGTTCCAAAAAAATGAAATCAGGAAGATAGAGACCTGGACAACGGCCTTTACGTCCTTCCTATATTAGGATCGTTCTTGATAGATTTCCACTGCGAGGCCCAGAACTTGTAGCCTATCTGGAATTGATAAGGTATGCAGCAGCCCATCACCAGCCAATGGGCTGGCTGCTCTATGACGAAAAATTCCGGCTCAATGCTGCCAACGATTTCGATTTCATGGTAAAAGATTGGTTTACAGCTATGGATGAGGGTTTTTACCATTCACAACCCTAAAGTACCGGAAAACTGTCTTTTTTCCATGGACCCTATCCTGTCCAAGCAGGACTAGCCGCACCGAGGGACGCCAAGTGCGGCAATTTCAATGAGGGAAATCGTTGGGCCTACGCACCATGCCGTTTCCTCTACGCCTGTAACACTCCAGGATCCGGGGCCCGCACCCTCGAATTCATTGTTTTTCATCACCTAGTTTTTTTGCCAATTTTCCAGTAAAAAACGACCGAATGATGGCATCTAACGCCTGCATGTCGCGGGATGGGCCTAAGCCTAAGGAAAGCGATCCTAGGCATTCTTATGTAGTAATATGTTTAAAAGCGGCTTTTCCCTCCATTCGTTTCCTTCATAAATCATGGTTATATTCATAAGACAAGTAAAAGAAGTATTGGCTCTCAGCTGAACCTAAAAAACCCAAACACCCCAAGATCTGAAAAATTTAAGCATAATTGCAAACATAAAATTATAAGCATGGACAACAGCAAATAGTATTAAGGAAATATATTTTTGGATAATTTATTCAATAATAAAACTGAAAATGTGATCTTGAAGAAAACTAGATTAGTGTAAATACAATTTCTGTAATAGGATAAAAGGAAACTATTTATTTTGTCATGCAGGGTGTAATCCAGATGAATGTAATCCAGTTGAGCTCGACAAGTGGTCCACCAAACGGAAAGCAACCTTAGTTGAACTGCAATCATTAATTGGGACCTTAATCCCTCCAGGGAGAGCCTTTTTGCAAATGATAATTCAGCTTACAATAGGTTTGTCTAAACCATATCGCCATGTCAAGATCCCGGCTGATTTTTTCGAGGATATTGGAATGTGGAAATCCTTTTTTAAGTTTTGGAATTGCGAGGCTTTTTCTTGAATAACTTTTTGGAAACTTCAAATAACCTCCACTTATTGACAGACACATAGGGTTCAATTGGTTATGGGGGCATCTTTGGCTCTAATAGGTTTCAAGGAACCTGGAACCCACATCAAACCCTAACCACTCCAGGTATTTCAATTGCATGACAGGAGCTTTATGCGATTGTTGCAGCTTATGCTATCTGGGGAGCACAATGGGTCCGCAAACTTGTCATCTTTCATTGTGATAACATCTCTGTTGTACATATTATTAATTCTAAGCGGTCCCCCTGCACCAAAATTATTGTTTTGGTACGGAGGCTTAAATTAATTACAATGCAGTATAATTTTTCTTTTAAAGCTCAACATGTTCCAGGGGTGTCCAATGAGCTCGCTGATTCTCTCTCTCGCTTTCAAGACCGACGGTTCCGTCAGCTGGCCCCCTGGGCAAACCACGAACCGGAACGGATCCCCACCAGCATTTTGCGGCTTTAAATGCTGCTAAGGTCAAGTTTGAATCTTTTTCTCTGGTCCCTCCCACAACCAGGACCTACCAAACAGGTACAGAAGCCTTTCTTATATTTTGGCAACAATTCCAAGTATGGAAATTAGGCCCTATATATCCAACCAATGAAACTATTTTATGCTATTGTGCAACACATCTCGCTAGGACAGTCCAACACTCTACCATAAAGATTTATCTTGCTGCTGTTCAGAATGCTCATCTACTGCAGAACATGAAACTCCCACTGACCAGCTTTAAGCGGCTGGAATATCTCTTACGTGGGACAAAGCGGTTTCAAGGGCAATCAAAATACGTCAGAAAACCCATCACGTTGTCACAGCTGGACAGTTTTTTCCTACAACTCTAACCATTCTCCGCGGGTAACAATGATGGCAAACTGTTATGGGCTGCAATTTATTTGGCTTTCTTCGGTTTTATGCATATCAGTGAGTTAACTTGCGATTGCACCATTTCCAATAACAACCATTTTTCTTTACAGGATGTCACTTTTGTGCCTTCCCCTCTTACACCCTGCTATATCAAGGTTATCCTCACGGCCTCAAAAACAGACCCCTTCCGTAAGGGCATTACGCTGACCAATGGTGCCTTGGATTCTAAATATTGCCCTGTCAAAGCCTTACTTAACTATCTCAAAGCTATTCCACCTTTACCACCTGCAGGTCCTTTATTTCAATACCGTTCCGGAAAACATTTATCAAAATCAGCCTTTACCACCGAAATCCGTACTTTACTTGCCGTGGCTGGATTCCAGGCGACTGAATATGCTTGTCATAGTTTCCGCATTGGAGCTACTACGGCTGCTGCCAAGGCTAATCTACCGCAATGGCTCATTAAAGCAATGGGGAGATGGGCATCGGATTGTTCTGAATGCTTTATTCGCACTCCAGAGGAAACGCTCATCTAAGCAAATGGCCTCTGTTATTAAAACCCCCCTTTTTCAAGCTTAAACCTTTGCTGTTTCTGTTTACTTCCCTGTTTTTGTTGTTGTTTTTTGTTTTTTTTTTCTGTTTTCTGGGATCGAAGTATCTACGCTTTTCTCTACCAATTAATTAATTAATTACAGACCTCATGTATACTACGTTCGAATATTATTCTCTCCATTTTCTTGGGGCAATACCATGTTGTGTTATTAGTGGCAGGAAGTGCACTTACAGGACACTTTCCCCAAGAATTACTGGCAAAAATTCTTCGATATCACATTTTCACCCAGGGGGATGAGTATTTTGCCCTATCGGGATCTTACTCCTGGCAAGCCTCGCCCACCTTTTACACCCTGCCACTAGCGACACTTCTCAAACCCCCAACACTTTATTTAGCCCATTTTGTTAACTGATGTGATGATTCAGAAATTGTGTTAATGTTGCAAAAAGAAATCTAGTGTGTGTGTTTCTTTTTCTTAGGCGCAAAGGCCCCCTTATTTACCCCTCACTTACTCCCACTTATGAAAGGAGAGAGTATCGTTGCTCATGTGTTGTTAATGGTTGCTGCCACTGCCATCCTCCAATCTTAGGTCTTTTACAAGTGAAAAACTTAGATTAATAAAGAAAATTACGGAAATAAATGTCAAAGATGATCCAGGTGATTTATTACGATTTCGTGATTGTTTTCGCGACATAGGTACTCTACCTCAATTGCACCACAAAGAGTTAAATGCCTGATGTTACTCCAGTCATTCACCAACCTCGCAAAATTTCATATGCCTTGAAGCCCCAACTCAGAGAAGAGCTCAGTCGCATCGAGAAACTTTGTATCATCGAAATAGTGACGGAGCCTACAGACTAGGGGAACAGTTTGTTAAGCCAGTGGGAAATTACGTATTTTTATAGATCCAAGTGATCTCAACAAAGCCATAAAAAGACAAAATTTTCAACTCTCTTCTGCTCCGGAATTTTTTGGACAAATGTCAGGTGCAAAATAGTTGGCTAAATATGATATGTCAATTGCATACTGGCAAATCAAGATTGACAAACAGAGCAGCAAGCTTATCCCTTTCAATAAACCTTTTGTAAGATATACATTTCTTAGACTACACTTTGGAATTCATTCTGCTTCGGAAAGCCGCCAACAGCAAATTAGTCAAGTTATTGAAGGTATCCAGAAAACAGCTAATCTGCAGGATGATATCATTTTCTGGGGAAATACCAGAGAGGAGTTGCATTAATCACTCAAAGAGTTTTTGTACAGAGTACAAAAGTAAGGGGTGAAGTTGAATTGGTCTAAGTGCACATTTGAAGCAACAGAAGTGTCCTAACTTGGCCACAACTTGTCAGAAGCTTGTGTCAAGCCTCATCCAAATGACATTGCTGCAATTGTGAGGATGCCTGAGCCCACAAACAAAACAGAGCTGCCAAGATTCAAGGCATGATAAACTACCTAGGAAAGTTCTTGCCAAATCTTGCATCAGCTTCTGCTTCTCTTAGAAACCTATTAGAGAATGACATAGAGTGGGCTTTTGAGATTCTGCAAGAAATTATTTCAATGAACTACAGAGACTAGTGACTGAAAGTCTAGTATTAAATTTTTCTTGATCCTAACCTCCCAATGAGAGTCACCTCAGATGCCAGCAAAGATGCAATTGGAGCTGTTCTTAATCCATTATTTAACAAGAACTAGTCTCCTGTTGCATATACCTCTCGACCACTGTCTTCATCAGAAAGAGATAATTGTCAGCTAGAAAATGAATGTTTAAGCATAGTTTTTGCATGTGAAAAGTTATACCAATATGTATTTCGTCATCAATTTTGGCTAATAAAATCATCAATAATAAAAGCTCCCCCACAAATACTGAGATTCCTTCTTCGCCTCCAAAGATATGACCTAAATCTTAATAACTGATCTGGGAAACATGTCATAGTGGCTGACGCATTAAGCCGAGCGTTCCTAGATGTTTCTGCCACTGATATTCCAGAGAAAGGACTTGAGCTTGTAGTACACTCAGTTATCAACAATTAACCTACAAGTGATGCAAAACTAGAACAGTTTAAGAAAGAGATAGCGCAAGATGCCACATTACAGTTGTTGAAGAACTATACCTTGAGGGGATGGCCAGAGGTAAAATAACTTGTTGCAAATGAAGTAAGACCTTATTTTAATTTTAGAGAAAGCATTACGTTTTCGGGAGGCATTCTGTTTAAAGGTTTAAAGGGGGACAGCTTATAGTTCCATTATCCATGCGGAAAAAAACGCGTGCACTGATCCATCAGGGACATCTTGTAGTTGAGAAATGCAAAATACATGCCACTATGTTTTTCCATTGGCCTCAAATGAATGATGAAATAACAGCATTCCTGTTGATGAATCGAAATCCAAGAACAACACTGCCAATTCTTGTAAGCAATATAAAAATAAATAACTACTCAAGAGATATGACAAAATATGTTGCTAAAAATACAATTCCTGAGCAAAAGACGAAAATCAGGACAAACTGTCAGATTGCATGATGGCAAAGACTGGTCAAGGAAAATCACAAGAATGATAAATCTTATGTATTAGAAACGGATTAAGGGACTACTATTCGTAGAAACCGCAAACGTAGTTATACAAGTTTACCTCAAATTGAAGTTTTTGTCAAAGTAAATTGTCACAGATCACTCTACAGGAGAATGGATGACACACGGGTAACGGCACGGGTAACGCCTTGTCTCTATAACAAACGTATAGAAAATTGATGGGTAACGGGTAACGTTAATATTATTATGTATAGTATATATATATATATATATCAGACAATCCTCGCAAAAACCTCTTGATACAAACACAGCAAAGAGGTTTGCATTTAGGAACGAAAAATATGCTCGAACCGGCTCGAAAACATTAAAAAAGGGAATGGAGATGGTAATCTATGTCTCCTTCTGTCTCGAGAGACAATGGACTGCGCTAGGAGAAAATGGGTCAGATGTTTATAAAACAACTTTTGTTGTGACTGTATAGTCCAATTCTAGAGTGGCAGTCCCTGTTGCAGTACTTGCACGAAAAGGCACTTCGTACAGGTATAGAGACTGCTCGTGCTCTTTTGTCCTGCCACTGCTGCCCCCTCTTCATCTCCGCACGCCGGACACCCTGTCTTGACGACACGACATGTCACCAGTTGCCGCGGTCGTCTGCAGCCACTTCCTATGAGTCTGGGCTGATGTCGGCAGACTTGATATCCCTCTTGCAAGCGTCCATGAAGCACATTATGGGGTGACCAACTGGTCTGGAGCCTGCTGAGAGTTCGCCGTAGAGGACGTCCTTCGGGATGCGTCCGTCTTTCTTGCGGCGAACATGGATGAGCCAACGTAGACGCCTCTGTGTCAGCATTACGTAGATGCGGTGGGAGTTCTTCTTCTTGAGTACCTCGGTGTTGGGTATGCGGTCCTTCCACGAAATGCCTAAGATACGATGCATAAAGTGTAGTTGGAAACCTTTAAGGCGATGCTCCTGTTTGGCATAAGCTGTGCACGTCTCACTGCCGTAGAGTAGGGTGCTCAACATGCAGGCGTTTTAAACTGCTACCTTGGTTTTTTTTTGGATTGTTGTAATTTGGGCCTTCATTTTTTCTACAGAGTTTTGCTATTCTTTTTATATTCGAAGAAAGACCATTGTACTCTTCTCAGTCAGTCTGATTTTTTCTATAGAGCAAACCGATGCCCTTGAAGCTGAAATCCAGTCAACACAAAATTGTTATTTGATGAAAAAGAGTGATTCTTCCACCAAAATAGCCAAAACTACTGTTTGCCTTTTAATGTGCAGGCTAAATGAAAAGTTTCCTGATGTTGCTGAACGAAAATCAAGAGACATAGTTCCTTTGTTTTTCAGTTTTTTGAGGTATTGTTTGCTTCTGATACATTTGGGTCATGAATCACTTGCTTTTTTGTGAATTTTCGTAATAAAATTAGTATATTACGACTTAAAAGGCTAAAATCCCTTGAGCAGTAGTACATATATTTGCGCATTTGATGATGTTGTTTTTACCTGCATACACATTCTTTCAAGCTTTTAAATGTGTTTTCAACTATGGTTAGCTCTCCAATAATTTTGAGCACTTCTGTTTTTAAAATTTATTGCTTTCTATGTCGTCAACTATCAATCAATAAACTTGCTTTATTTGTTTACCTGAGTTTAAGTTCAGAGATGCAATACAAGATTGGTAGCTTGTAAAAGTTTACGATATATTAATGGACATCAAAACAATGTACACCACTGACGGACAACCCAAAAACGGACATCTCCTGGTTATGGTAAACCTCTATAAAACAACGGACGCCTTTCATCATGCCGGTTAATTCTGGCTTCAATTGTTTTAAATATAGAGGATTCTCTGTACCACAAGATTTGCCGCCTGCTTCTGTGGGGCTTTTTGTTATTGGCTACTGTATATTTATTTTTTATGACCTGATAAAAAAACTACTAAAAATGGCTTTATTTTTCTCTTTTACAGCAAAGAATATGAAAAGTTCGATGCTTCTATTGTTGACTCTCAAGATATAAGAAACTCGAACAAGACAGGATGCACGGAAGAAACATTAGTTGATGATAAAAAACACAACACATTAAGTGTGATTGGCAACACCTCTAAATCGATTCATGTACCACATGGCAAGAAGAAGATTTTTACTACTTTTCTCAGGCTTTTTGGCCAGTTTAGAAACCCAAGAGCGACATACATGGAAGACAAGCTTTATAACCTATATTTAAAGTTGCTTTGTCATTCTGACAGTGAAATACAATATCTAGCATTTTGCTGCTTAAAGTCGTACAAGTTTCCTTATCTGAAGCCCTACGAAGAAAACTTTGGCAAAATCTTACAAGATCACACCTTTAAAGACGAGTTGACGCTGTTTTCATCTGGGAGCGAAAATGGAATATTGAAAAATGAAGATAGAGTGAATGTCATGAACATTCTTATCAGGTTTATAAGTGCAAGAACATTTTTTCTATAAATTTCGGGATTTATTCTTTTTAATTTCCTTATACTCGTAATTTATTCTAGTTCTCTCCTTGGACATTTATACTCTCATTAATTTAGATTGCTATTTGGAAAATTGCAGAGGCGATCAGGCTATGGAGTGAGTGGGAAGAAACACCAATCGATTCGGAGAAATATTCTTGTTAATTTCATGTCTAATTGTGCAGATAAAGAAATTGGCATTTTTGTTGGACTTGTAACAGAGCCATTTAGAGATCTGGTTGAAGGTATAGCTGTTTTATTTTTTTCTTATACAATTTACTTGCTCGAAATATAGTAATTCAATTGAAATTCAAATACAATTCTTTGTATGAAGTTGCCAAAATTGTATGTCAATTTGCCATATTTTTTTTTCTCGGTTTAAGCAAGCACAGAAAATGTTAGTCTGAGGCTGGACAGAGTTATTCCACTACGAAAGCAAATCGGTTATTTGAAGATGCTGAAAACTATTCTCAAGCGTTTGACCAATTCCGTCACAACTTATGTACCTAATCTTCTCACGATTGTTCTTTTTATTGTTGACATCTGTGAACTATGCCTCGCACAGAAAACTGAGGTATGTTTAAAGGGTTAACCTTATGATAAAATCATTTTCATGGGCAAAGAATTCGTACAATGGTGTCGTGGTGCTCATGGAACGCGTAATTAGGCAGTAAATTGTCATTCGTGAGTCAATAACCGATCATGTCAGTGATAAGAATCTCTGTTCTGTTTCAAACAATTTTCTCACATCGGGGTATTATCTACGCTTACCTCAAATTCTCTTTTAGAAATCCTTCAACGAATGCACAGTTAGAAATGCTAATAAAACTGCAATGTGATTTGAAAAGTTGTTGCTTATTCTACAAATATTTGCCTACCATACTTCTTCGTACATTGCAACTGCCTTGCTGTTTTTTATGTGGTATCATTTTTGTAATCCCATTTTTAGAATTTCTAGCATATTCATGTGAATTTCCCTTCAATCAATCCGTCACCGACGTTTTTATCGATCATAAGATAAATGAAAATAACTTTTTTTGTAGATCGACCAGTTCTGCATCGTACAGTTAAAGTCGATAAGGCAGACCGGTTTGGCGAGAATTGTCGATTTCTTTGAAATTTTCACTGATATTGATTTCACTGTTTTTACGGAAGACATATTCCAATGTGCCATTCTACCACAGGTAACTTAATGAATACTGGGGACTGGGGCCATGTACCCCATTCTAAAAATTGCTCATGGTGGTATTTTGCAGTTTGGGTCTGTTCCCAATTGTATGCAGTTTGTAAACTTTACTACACTCTGCCACACTTAACCAAATTTCATGCTCGTATCATAGAATGCATGATTCGTTAAAATTGTTATGTTTAGCGAGCGCACTCATTTAGTTTGATAATGTTTAATTAGGGACTTTTTCCGATGCTTGTTGAAACTGTGTAAAGCTGGTGATTAAAGGAGACTCATGATTCACTAAGAACATAACAGAACATGATAATATTACAACTGGCGTAAACATGCAAAAAGTAACAGGGTTGTACCAAATTATAAAAGGATTGATAACCAGAACAAATCCAACAACAAAGGAGAACATAGTCACTAAGTCACAATACTACGGTTTTTACTTTGATTGTCAATTTCATTAATTGACTTATGATGGGTTTATATTACTTTTGAAATAAATAGAATGGTTCATCCTTAGATTGATAAAATGGACCAAGAGGCGCATCAAGTTACACCTTTGCTTAAGCTTATTCACTGTTGGAGCAAGTTTCCCAAATACCAGCCATTGCTTGGCAAAAACGTTTCAAAACAGGATGATGATACTGTCTTGTTTCGTGTATTCTCTATTTTAAAGAATCGTAAAAAGTCAGTGGAAGTTATCAAATTTGTTATGTCGATTGCTGAAAATATTTTACATGCAAATGAAGAAAGCAGGTAAATTTTCCTTCATTAATCCTTAATTCCTTCGGAAGCCCTATATTTAATAGTTAATCGATTCATTTTCTAAGGTGTTCGAGGAACTATAGGGATTCTATTATGTAAATGATTATATATGTTGATTCAATTCTAATTTGTTGTTGTTGGTGAACATTTGGTGAAGCAACTCGTTGTTGTGTATTAAAGAATGCGTCATTTACTTAAATTTATATTATAGGTCCATAGAATCTGGTTCACAAGGAATTTTTGCGAAATATTTGAACTTGCTACTTGGATATCTTGGTGACGTGATAAGACCAAAAAAAACAGCGAAGAGAGCAAAACGAAATAGTAGGGATGATATTTCTCAACGAGAATTGAATGTTCTAGCACAGATCAGTTTATTTGTAAGAGATTCTGATCAGTGCCAGGCTATAATCAATATACTATTCCCGACAGTTCTATCGACAACTGATGAAAAATATACAGCAAATACATTGGAAACAATCAAGAATTTGCTTAAAAACTGCAAAACTGCCAAAATACCGTTTGGTAGCCTGACGACATTGTTCCTGTCCTTGAAAGGAAAACTTGCTAGAAGTCTGTTATGTGACATATTCGAGGTGATGGCCCAAAGAGAAGACGACCTCGGTGGCATCAGCGATCTTATTTGTGACATGAACTCCTGGGATTTGCAGCATGTAGAGGAACCTGACTACGATAGACGTTTGAAAGCGTTTGCTACTTTTTCGCAAACTCTATTGAATGGAAATATGTCGAATACGAAGATAAAACTACTTCTGTGTAGTTGTATTCATCATTCACTGGAAAGCCCTGACATCTCGATAAGGGATGCATCTTTAAGCTGTTTATGTCACGTAATTAATTTTGCTGTGCATAGGAAAGATTTATCGGATGATTTGGTTGAAGGACTTCTTATATCGCGCATTAAATTTGCAATGCGGTCTAAGAATGAGGTGAGATTATGGTTCTATAAAAACTTGATTGTTTTCATTTTAAACAATTAGCCACGTTTAAATTGTGGCTTACAGGAAAAATTAACTTATAACGTATATAAATGTCTAGCGAGAACTCCTCTAAAGGACATCTCAAATCAACTAACACTAAACCGGGGCCCGAAGGTTTCCTTATTTTAGAGGATTCACTGTTAATTGATTCTGGCAACTTTCAAGTTTCTAGAAGCAATACAATGCTGCCAATTAATATTTAGCTTCCTTGTTTTTTTTTTATTATTAACGCACTGATAAAGAATGTGGAATTGTAGAGTTTACTTTGTTAGTTGAAAAAGCTCTCTGATTTTTCTTTTTTATGTCGAAATTTTTTCCAGAGAACCTGTCAAAATAAATATTATTTTTTATTTAAAAGGCTCTGCAATGCAGTTGGTATGATAGTTTTAAACTATGTTCAGTATAATTCGCCTATTGCTTTTACAGATCATAAGAGCAGAATATATTCATATCTTGTCGATGGTTGTGAAGAATTTTGATACAAGTGTAGTGAGTGATATGATCTCTTTAACATCAACTGATCCTGAAATGGATTTCTTTGAGAATATCAGACACGTACAGGCAAGCATGTTTGTGTTTGTGTTCGAATTGCTCATATTTCGATATGTTCTTTCATGTTGAAATACTTTTTTATTTGACTAAATACATTTTGCTCACAGTTATCTGTACCTTATTGTTCTTCAATTCGTGACCAGTTCTCATTACTAATAAATCGAGCACTGTTTCTTTCAGGTCCATCGTCGAATAAAGGCCGTCAGACAGCTAACGCTTTGTATCGAGGAAGGCAAGCTAGGAATGAGTTCGCTGTATTATTTTCTTCTTCCAATGGTGACGCATTTTATTTCTGAACATGATGCAACAAAAGACCACAACATTGTAAGCGAAACCATAGTGTCGATGGGATGTATCGCTGGTTGCTTGAATTGGCAAAAATACAGCAACATTCTAAGGAATTATCTTAGAATGCTTTGCAAAGAAAAAACAAAACAAAAGACGATTTTAAGGTTTGTTTGCGCATCAAATTTTTGATTTAATGTCAAAGCTAGAGCTTTATGAAACGTTTTTCAAGTCCGATGCATTTTTATTGTCATATATTCTTAATTTCCTTCGCCTAGAAAACTACATTTTTTCTTGAACTGAAAAAATGGATCATAAATGATTAGATTGCCTATCTCGAAGTGTTTAAGCTTAAATGATATACTTTATACTTCCCACATCTAGTTTAAAAATGCATGAAACTATATGATGCATTGATCTTAATTAATATAATTTCTTGTTTATTACAGGATAGTCATTGCTATTTTGAATGCATTCCCATTCAACCTCTCAGTTCTTGATGGTAAATATTATTGCTTTGATTTTAACCAGGTGTTTTAACATATTCAGTTTTAGTTTCAAGTTAAACCAGTAGTAACGTAAATTGGCATTAGTTTATTGTTGATTATTCTATGCATTTTATGATATGCTTTCATGAGCAATCTCTTTAGAAGTATAAACAGCAATGTCTCGCACCAAAGAAACTGCATATTTTGATATTAAGACCTTCGGTTTTTTCAGAAGATCTTTATGCAAGAACTACAGGATTCTTGAAAAAAACTAAGGCTACAGCCAATCATTCTGTTTCATATGCAGCATCATTTAAATTTGCAACGATGTAAAATATCGGCAAAATGTTTTTCTATTTGTTTTCTATTTGTATTGGAATGGTTCAATCAAATTCTTGTTTTGTTGTAAGATTTATAGATTTAAGGTTTTTTAACAACATGCCTCTAAAATCTATAAATGAATATAGAAACAGCATCGCCATCTTTGTCAACTCATAAAGAACTAAAGAAAAGCAAGCTGGCATTTAATATTCCTTGCAAGGACGATAGCCGAATTGAAATGAATTTTGTTCAGCAAACCGACAGTGATCATGAAATGGGGGAGAAATTATCTGAGCAAGAGGAAACTAAACTCAGTGAGATCTATTTCGACAAGTACGGAGAAGAAAAATTAGTGTTAGCTAGAAAAATTCACAAAGCTATTGCTACCAACATTTTGCCATCGTTACACCGCTCTCTAAATCAAAAGGTACTTTTCAGAAATGTTTTAATTTAAAAACTCATTGAACCAAATTTTTAACTTTAGAAACCAATGGCAATCTTTTAGTTAAAGTTTTTCCTGACCTTACATTATACATGTTGCTACGGCATTAAATATTCGCAAGGACAGCTTCCGGCAACCTTTTTTCTCAATTTTTCCTTTATGGAACTCTTGATAGCTGCTAAGTGACCTTATCGTTTGCAATATTTTAATTTCCGTTATAGTCATTCATTGAAGACTTTCATCGCAAAAGTCAGAACAAGCAAGTTGACGATGAAGAGATACTTCGTATACCCTTGGCTCTTGCTATAGTGAAGCTTTTGCTACATCTGACAAAAGCAACTTTACATGATCATCTTCCTGGGTAGGACTTTCACGCTGGCAAAATAGTTCTTTTCTTTAAAGAAATATTAACACATTAAAAAGTAAACTGGCATGGTTTTTATGTACAAAGAATCCGTACATTATTTTAGTTGCAAGGGTTTATCCCTGTTTGGCTTGGATATCTTACTTTGCTCACTTGGATTACTAACTGGAATATCTTAACTTTTATTGAAGACAAATTTTTAGCTTGACGACTAGACAGCTGAACAGTCCGTTGTGACTGTTTTATTTCTTTGTTGGGTTCTTTTTAGCTTCTGTATTGAGATGGATAGTGTAGAAATTTGGATAGCCATACCAAGTTTTCAATCGTTGTGGAAACGTATTGATTGGTTCAAGACTGTTAAACATGCCATTGATATCAGAAATAATCTGTATAATAAACTGATTTTTGCAAGTATTAGCATTTTTCATTGTCTCATTCAACTTAGGGTTCTTTCACGGATCTGCCAGTCACTAAAGAGCAGAGCAAGAGACGTGAGAGATACAGCAAGAGCAACGTTGGTAAAAATTGCATCATGTCTTGGCCCATCATACGTCACTTACGTTTTACAAGCAATTACAGCTGTTCTTAAAAGGGGATTTCAGGTTATCTATTTATTTCATATACATCTTATCTTGTTTTTTTGATAGTCAACATGCTAGAGTTTAGTTTTGTTTTTTTTATTTTTTTCATCTGTAGCAAGCGAGGAGACTTAAGCAAAGTATAAAGCTGGTTTTAATGGTGTTTCGTTATAATATACGGCCTTTGCTTGTCCCTGTGGGGTTGAGATGAATGTTTTGGGCTTACCTGGCTGTCGCAATTTGTTTAATGAACCTCCGTATAAGAGCACCAACTTTTAAGGACCTTCAGGCTTGGATATTTGCAGAATTTTCCAAAATAAATGAAACTCTTGTTGATACAGCTTGAGTAGATATATGATAAGCTGCTAAACGTCAAAAGCGATCAATTTATGTGTACTTTGAGTATGTTAAACACTCATTTGCAATAGCTTCTGTCGCTTTTTAGACCCTTACCAAAATCAATGCATTTGTAGGAGCATAAGCTCCAAATCTTTGATTGCCTAACGCCGAAAACACACTTCAAAACAAATTCTATCAAATCAAATTCGGCAAAATCATCAACAAACGCCAAAAAACCAGATCTTGGCCACTTTGCCCATCTGGACAATCCCACTTTAGAAAGAAAACGCCGAGAAAAAATGCCCGTACCTTGTGTGAGAAAATTTACTAGCATTTCGGACCTAGCACTCTATCGAAGTAGCATCTACAGCTTAAAAGCATAGTATACAAGTAAATTAGCATGAAAACGAGGCTATACGAGGATTACAGAAGAATGCAAATGCAATATTTCGCTTCAAAGGCAAACACTCGAAGATTTTACTGAAAAAATGTCTGACGTTATGCGAGTGGCCTGAGCAAAAATGGCGCCAAAAAAATTCTAGCCACCTAAGGGGGCGGTGCCATCAAACCATGCATGTCTGTGTATATTTATATTCCCACGTCCCATTTTAAGCTAGACGCTTTTGTCATGGTTTAGCAAACTTTGTGCTATTGCTGAACACGAAGATTGGAATACCTCTTCTAATTACTAAAAAAGGCTAAATTTTGACACAGCAGTGCCCTTTTTGACACAGCAGGCATTTAGACAACGTAACGAAAAGAGAATAGAAGATAGGTTCTACACGGAGTGCCTTAAAACTTGTTTGAAGAAACGTTCTCCCACTGCGAAAATGCCAGCAAACTCTGAAAGTTTATGATCGCCTTGTTCAGTTGTCTGTTAGAGGTAGGAACAAACTTCACATACATTTCTAGCGGTCTTCTGCCAACAGTACAATAATTGCTGGAAATGTAGATCTTCAAAAGAGTAAGCCTTTTTCGAAATTTGCTGTGGTCACTATGGAAATATGATGAGCTCCCTTCATTTAATCCAGCCATGTTGAAGCACATGTGATACTTCAGGGGCAACAAAACTCTTCTCCACCATCGTGAATGCTATGACAACCCAAGAGCACACAGCGAACAGAAGACTGATAAATGAGAAGAAAAGCTGTTGCCTCTAATTTCGTCGTGATTTTTTGCCAGTCCAAGAAATTTCCAGCAATTTGTATCAAATTCAAGTTGTCAGCTAAGGCTTGAACAAAAATGGAATTGCCATTACAAAGACCATCCAAAGACGACATCTGAAAGTTGCTGATTTTCTTGCAGAGGAAAGAGGTGCAAAAGAACTAATTGTCTTGATGATTGATCAAAGCTGCTACTCATGCTCTGGACCCTGGTTTTGATAACTAAACCTAACAGTTCATCTGGTCACAATCCGGCTATTGGCCTGCACATTTTGTCATGAGACAAGCAGATTCTACACTCCAGAAAATGCTCCACATTGGTTGAACTTATGCATACATTTTTAGTGGCAAGAAAGGCGAAAGGCCAGAGGCACTTAGAACTTATCTTTTTGAAGAGCTTTTATATGGCAGCTGGACATTGATCAGAGATACGAGCTACGATGTACAGTTCTTGAATATCATTAACAGTAATCGTTCACTTGTATTATCAATATATTCTGTGGTATTCAAGACAGGTAAAACCGAGCACTATGTCTCTTCCCTTCTGAGTTGCTCGGTCAAGACCAATAAGCAAACCAAAAATACATGACCTACTGGAAGCTTCCAAGCCTGTATGGCAATGAAAACATTGTCACAACTCACTCGTTGTTTCTTAACCTTTTCAGTTCAAAACAATAACTGAACGTTATTTTTAGTTTGTGTTATTCATCACCTAGTTATTTTGCCAATTGTCCAGTAAATAACGACCGAATGATGGCATCTAATGCCCGCACGTCGCAGGATGGGCCTAAGTCTACCTCTACTCAAGTGATGTATCATCGTCGCCAACGGAAAAGCGATCCTAGGCATTTTTATGTAGTGATCTGAATAAAGGCGGCTTTTCCCTCCATTTTTTTCCTTCATAAATCATGCAATGTTGAAGCACTGGATCGCGTCTGCAAGAAGAAATAGTGCAGGCTGACCTGAACCCACTCGTTATTCTTGACTTGGCTCAGATTCTCAAAACACTTTACTCCAGACTGTTATCCAATTAATGAAATATCGAATTTTGGAATCGGCGGAAAACCAGGTAGTAAAAAGAAATAAACTAATAGATGCTGTACCAACCATTGCATAGTTTAGAGTGGTAGTGAAGAAGTTTCACAACAAAAAAAATTAATGCGAATGGCATTTACAAAGAGAGAAAAAGCAAGAGTAAGTAGAATAAATATGACAATTCAGCCGTGTCTAACTACAGTATCATTAAAAACAAGGGGGACCCATTGGACTCTTGATGTTTACATACCGCCCCTCCCTCGAATTTGCCCAAGCAGAATTCACAATTTTTTATTTCAAATTTACAGAGAAGGAGTGTCTAGGTATAGACGCATTAAAAATATGTATTATATATTAATATAGAACGAGCTAAATTCTCTGGATGTAGACTTAAAACTATAAAACAATTTTCTGCCATATCTTTGATCCTTTTCCAGAATTTCAAAATTGATGCTTATATTCATAAGACAACTAAAAGAAGTATTGGCTCTCCTCAGCTGAGCCTAAAAAAACCAAACACAAGATCTGAAAAATTTAAGCATAATTGCAAGCATGAAATTACAAGCATGGACAACAGCAAATAGTATTAAGGCATCGTATTTTTGGATTATTTATTTAATAATATAACTGAAAATATGATCTTGAAGAAAACTAAATTTTTGTAAATAGGACAATTTCTGAAATAGGATAAAAGGAAATTATTTATTTTGTCATCAAGGGTGTTAAACAGAAGAAATCCAAATGAAGCCTGTTCATCATGCAGGGTTCTCTTCCCAAGTTTATTAGAATGCTGAAATTAATGAACATCATGTCAATTTTCGAAAGAAACATTTCATAAGCACGAGAGGCACTTTCTTCACCCAGCTATTTTGCATGTCTGGAACAATTATCTTGCATCTTATCATTGGGCTGTGCAGCCAAGACACAGTGTGAACAAGTGCATTCATAAGTGGTGATGGCAGGGTCGATACTCCTGGACATTGAGCAAAGTACGGAAGTTACAGTATAATGGATCTTGATTGCGGGACCATAGTTGATGTACAGTTGGTGCAGGTTACCTCTATATGCAGCTTTCAATACTGTAACCATCAGCCTTTCACTGTTGTTTATACACTGAAAATAATGTAAATTTGTAAAGTCAAAATTATTTGTAAAATATACAGATTATTCTTCACTCTTTATATTTTGTTCGATGGTTTGCATCGCAATTCAATACAGCAGCCAAAAAAAAAGTACTGGCAAAGTCCTAAAGCGCTATTTCTATCTAGTACTAGCGTGTTTAGGACTAAAATTGCCTATAATATGTATACATCTGCAGAAATTTAGACAAATTGGTGTTTCTTTTCTGTTCATAGCATAGCTTAAATTCGGTTCAGCTTTGTATAACCATAGATTTGTGAACCACAGTAAAGAAGCTATTAACGTATGTACAACGTATAAGCACAAAACAAATAAAAAAAGATTAACAAACTCATAAGATGTTGGATGCTGAGTATTTTCGCATGGCGTACACAATTTACATGTTTACTAACTCCTAATATTTTCGGCGTACCAACACAAATGCCCTCCAGCTTCTTCGGCGTACAGTTTACATGGAATGCACCCTGGCTTGCACTGTAATCGTTCATGTTGAAGCGAGATCAGTACATTTAGTCACAGGGTCAGAATGGAAAAAACCGATCGTTTGATTTGCCTCTCTTTCTCGACTCAAAATTTGTCTATTAATCTTAAAATATCACGAGAACAGAATTACTGATTTGCCTCCGGTTTTTTGGACATGTCTTAAAATAACTTTTTAAACAACCTATCAAATTTTGAAAAATCACTACACTTCCTTTTTAAAGGGCATGCATGGCTAATAACGGATACTGTTCAACAAAGGGTATACAACTCGCATTTCTTTTATCGCTTTGGCATGCACCAAACTGATATGAGTGTTGCGAAAAGCGCTTTTTGTGAAATCTCCTATCGTCTTATCATTTTTTATTCACAGCAATTAGTATTGTCTTTTAGATTTAATGAAGATTAATTTTTTGTTCGTGATTTTATGTTAAAATTGCTATTTTGATTGTGTACCATAAATCTTCTGGTAAAATGTCTCTCTTATTTGTAGCTTCATGTTCTAAGCTATACGCTAAGAGCAATTCTTGATGGATTATCTGCTCAGCTTTGCCCTGGTGATCTCGATTTGTGTATGGATTCTATTTTAGAGGTGCGTTACTTGGCTTAAGTTTTTTGGCAGCCTGTATTTATATAATACGGTTAATTGGCTTACATCATACCTCTAGTCTGTAAATGTTTTCTATCGTCAGCATATTCAATTCTGGCTAGAACAATTAAAAGAACACCTATTTATGTTGCAAATTACTATTAAAATTGAAAGAAACATGGAAAAGAAGTGAAAGAGGGAACTACTTGTGGATATCTCTTGCTGCGTATTCAGTTTTTTTTCTTCTTCTCCTACTTTCAGGTTTTAATTGCTGACATTTTCCACAATGTTTCTGACGAAAAAGAGTTAGTAGGCGTCGTGGGCAAGCTACACGAAGCCAAGTCGAACCAAAGCTACGACTCCTTTGAGATTGTTGCTAAGTTTGTCTCACCAAGATCCTTTGAATATGTCATAGAGGCTGTGCGAAAGGTGTGTTTCCTTTATGCTTAAAGTAGCAGTGAAGATGTAATTAAGTGAGAAGCTACCAACACATTATGTCCAGTACAGTAAAATGGGTAAATGTTTGCGGACCAAAACCAGTTAAATATATACTTCTCACCAATAAGCCTGTTAATTCAGGCCATTGAAAGAGGAACGTGAGTGTTTTCCATAATTTTACAATGGCTTTCTGCTTGTACGCCAAAACGGCTGAATAAAAAGTACTCATCCTTGTTCTTGACATAGCTACTCATCAGAACGTAAAACACAACCTCCCCACCCTCCCTTGAGCTCAAACAAGTCTTGTTGCAGCCTCCCGCAGTGCGACCTCACTAGTTGTACGCGATGATCAGCTGCGAAAGTAAACCATTCCATTAGGGCTGAAGTTGCCCATTGCAGTTAATAGTACATCTAATGTGTTCCTTAATCCGATTAGTTTCGTTTAAACATAAATCCTAAAATTTAATGAACATTTGTGCCGACGTTCTTGGAGCAGTCTGGCCCATTCACCCGAATTAAATGTCTGTTTGTTATTGCGTTTTGTTTTAGGTGAGGGTGTTAATCTTTGCACAATGTTTAATGCAAAAAAAGAAAAGATTGAGTAACTTCTTGTTGCATTTGGTCTTGACTTCGGAATAATTGTTTTGAAACGTAGCACAAAGCTGCAACATTAGATTAGAATCTTATCTCTACCGAATACCTTTGTTTTTATTTTACCAAATATGTAATAGTGATAGGAGAGATTAACCTGTCAACATTTACCACTGTTTTGGGTTTTCGTGTTAAAATTAATTCTACAATATTTTTTTGGAAAACCAAGAAAGGAAAAAGGAATGTCAAAAATTCAGCAAAGAATCAAAACAGAAATTTCAGTATGGTAATTCCAAAGGACTGCAAAGCCGGGTACCCTAAAGTCATCTTCTCTCGTAAATTACCATGATTTCCATCCGACAATTTAACTACATGAATTAGTAAACAAATTTTAATTTTGGAAATTCTGTTAAGTATTCCAGCTCAGGAAAGGTCTTTCCCATTTGGAGTTTTATCTTTTCATGGTGAAATGAGAAAATTTGCTAGCGACGTCACTAATGTGTTCCCTCCAACATATTCGTTCTACAATATCTTGATAACCTTTGGCCATATTTCAATCCGGTTTTCTTTCATTATTACTTTTAGTGTATGAGTGTAATTTATCGTTTTCTTTCCAGTTTGTTGAAACTGGGCAATCCCACATTATTAGAAATAAAGTCAAGGAGGTTTTTAGACGAATCAGCATTGGGTTTCAAAAGAATTCTGCTCTCAGTGAAAAGAACCTTCTCACATTTGTTTATCGCGCACTGACTGTCTTGAAACCAGTGGAAAGCATATCTGAAGAATCGTATGTACACCTTCTTTTGCCTTTAAAGCATTTAAGCATTTATTACTTTTTAGCATTTGCTGTTGTGTTGCATTTTGTATATCTAAACTAAGTTTGCAATGTAGTTCCAACAGTTCATAAGGAGTTGCTGATTCAAGTTTTAGAGTGAGTCACCAGCCGCTGATGACCTTGATATTGCTTATAATGTTTCCATCTTTGCCATCTGCTTAAAATGAAGAAAACCTAAATGATAGTATAGCAATTAAGGTGCCTTGGTGGTAAAAAATATCCATTCGTTTTTATCTTATTACTCCTATTGGGTTGTGCCTGCATTAAATTGACACGTGGTTATTGCTAAAACTTTTTTATACTGACTGTTTATGAGAAAGTTACGTCGTTTATACCCGTAAAAGAGTACAATTTTGGCAAAAGGCAAACAATTTTGTTCGAACTAATCAATAATTAGAATTCATATTCTTATTTAAGTAGAATTCCTACCCTTGCTTGAAGAGAAAAAAATGTGTTAATTTTTCAGAAATGGTGAGTCGCGTAATAGTCAGACAGTTATCGAAGACATTTATTTGGTAAAAAGTGAGCCAGGACGCTCAATGGAAGTAGTAAATCGTGACAGGAATGCCAATTCTGATTTGCTGATTGAATTTGGATTACAGGTGAATTGATAACCTATCGCCGTCTTTCACTTCCATCTCACTTTGTCAGTCAAGTGCACCAATATTTCAGCTAGGAAAATTTGGAATGTAGCTACAAGGACGAATTCCTTATTTGTTTGATCTTGTATTTTAAAGCTTTTTCTTTTTGATTTATGCATTCATTTTCAATAAGCTTCCCCCACTTCTTTTAAATCTTCATAAAAATCATGAAAATAATCGTGGTATTCTTGCAGTTTTGAGCATGTATTTTTCCTTTTTTATTTCTAATTCTTATCGGTGATCCTCAGTTTTTATTATATTTCAGATTTTGCACTTGTCCTTAAAACGACTTCGACAGCAAATATTGACGCAAGAACTATTAGAATTGCTCGACCCTTACGTAGTAGTCCTCATCAGCCTTTTCAAGTCAAAGTACAATAAGGTAAACAATGCCTAAGCTAGCTATAAAAGTTTAAAGAGATGAAATATATCGAAAGCAATGTCCAACGCAGCAGTCTTTGTTATCGTGGATAACAAAACCTTTCCTAAAACCTTCATAAAAAGAGTGAGGAATTGATAACCCGCCCAACTCATTCGAAATTTCAGTAAAATTGTTGTGCGTATCTTGTTAGGCTGTCTTGAGTATTTATATTTATTTAAAATGGAAGTACGGGAACACACCCATACCAACATACCACATAATAGACGACTCGATATCAAACGGCAGTTTTTGTAATAGTAACAAAACAACAGTCCGAAATCGAAATATAATGTTGAGGACTGTATCCATTTCTAAATCTACATAATATATTGCGGAAACAGTCATAGGAAATATCACCACTTGTACCAACAATCTTAGATTTAAAGTTTATGACCTTGCAGGGTCTATGCTTCATTTGCAGCTCCTTTTGCCCTATCTAAATTTTTCCTAAATATTTTAATTAGGTTGTCCATCTCTGTACCAAGTCTTTGGCATTGCTAGTTCAGTTTCCCCTTCCGTCAATCAGAAAGAACATAAATGACATAGCAGCATCCTTGTTTAAGTTGCTGAACAAATATTGTAGAGTAAAAACTGGGGAAGAGGAAAACCGAGATCTTGTTAGATCTTCATTCAAAGTAAGCAAAATCATTACTAAGTCCATATTTGTTTGCCTGTTTTTTGAAGCCTTATTTGCTAGTAGAAGTATTATTGGCCTCCTGGGTATAAAACAAGATTTTGTTGGGTAAAGATATCACTGCTTTGCTGAAAAACAATATTTCCACAGAAAAAGATTTCTTCTAAGTTCGTGGATCTCATTGATTAATTTGCAACGTTTTTTAGAGAACTACTTGGTTGGCATTGGTAGTATGCTAAGAAAAAATACGTTATTTATGCGTATACATTATCGTTTTTTAGTTTTGTGATAGGAGGATTCGTTCACAAGATTGTATTGGAAAGAACTATTTTGCCATGTGAAATGCTACAGTAATGGATTTGGGATGTTCTCAATTTCGTCATTTTTGAAAACGATACTGAATTCAGTTTTTTTGACTCCAGGCTATAATTGTACTTTTGCAAGATAGAAAGAAATGCAAAATTACTGACGACCAATTAAAGGCAAGAAACGTATATATTATTTTTCTGAACGCTTAGCCCAGTGACTTTATTTTGAATTATTTACAACATTGAAAATCTAACGTGTTGTAGATTGTTTTATCTGTTAAAATACTCTGTTCTTTTTCTTCGAGTTTAGAAATGTATTTTGAACCACAACTTTTATAGTGTTTTGCCCATTCATTTCAATTATTTTCAATTAACAGATTCTTCTAACATTCATTGAAGAAGACATATACGATCACGCGCAGCAGGGGATTGCTTTTTCACTTCTTAAGGTGACATTTTTTGAAGTTTCGTTTGATTTTGTCAAAACAGTTTTCGAATGTGTATCTACACTACACCATAGTATTTAGCCTCGCAAAGGGGATAATAATTGTCGTTCAAAAGGCAGAGAAAATGATATTTCAACTGAAAGTGTTGAAAAATTGGCTATTTAAATGTAACTACCCAAACATTTTGATGGACCAAGTATTCCACAGAGCAAAATTACAGGACCCGGCACAAAATCCAGAAAACACCATTTTCCTCTTCTAAAAACCTATTACCCAAGCTTAAACTACGGACACATCATGAAAATAATTCCAAACCTGTTCATAACCATCAGTAACCCAGACACGAAAAGAAAATTCAAAGACACCAAACCAGTGCTAGCCTTAAAGCAGCCCCTAAATCTCACTTCTATATTCAATAAAGCAATTAATTAACTAAATTTATATTAATTGCACGCCCTCGAACCCCAAGATCTAGCTAGTGTACTTGAATATATAATCGCAAATCACCTGCAATAGCAAGAACGTTGTTTATTCCATTTCATGCAACCTTTGTAAGGGCAACATTAATTAGATTGGGCAAACAACAAATTTAAGCAAGAAGCGAAATATCGACTTTCCTAGACAAGTGTTTAACTGCGGAAAAACGAATAAGAAACTGAAAGAACCCTTCTCGTGAATGTATGCTTATATAGAATTATGGAAAGTAACTCAAATGTACTAGTGGAGTACAATAATAGATGATTTCAATTGAATTCACGCCTTGATGAATTGAATTAATCAAATCTACTCTGTGAACCCCCGCTAGTATACGATAACGTAAATCAATCGGTCAATATTAATCCTTTCCCCTTTCATAACAGAAATCTATACTCTAACTTTGAGTATAAAGTCAAACGCTGATGAGAGCGTAGGTTCGAAATGCCGCCAAAGGGTGCCAAAAATCTGTCTCTGTCTTTGGGTCCACCTTCTTGTATAGTATAAAATTTGCTCATATTCTAATGTTGAGGGTCAGTGTTTGATTCGGTTACCTTTCTTAATCCATGTAGATCGCTTCATATAGGGTATTCTGCGGATAATTGACTACAAAGTTCCAATTTCTTACTTAGTTCCTTTTAAATAATTAAATGGGAAAATCTTTACCAGTGTAACTGCTTTTCTAAATTCAATGTAACATTTCTTGTTAGGTGATTCTGGCAAGGAAACTGAATATTCCAGAGATTGTTGCAGTTATGGAGAAAATTGGGAAAATTTCAATAATTAGTGACTCTCAATCTGTACAATTGCAATGCAGACAAGTAAGTATTTTAAATATTGGTTAATTCTACACTATATTAAACCACATGAGTTTTAACCAAGGTGTTTAAACTTTTCGATATTTTGCGCTTAAATGCCAGCTTTTCTATTGCAAAATAGATTAACGAGTTTAAATAATAAGCTGCAATCCTGCTAGCCATAAACTTACAAAACAAAAACGAAATAAACTTACATAACACAGAACATCTTCACGTCGAAGTCATTAAGTTTCCGTGAAAATAGATCGAGTCTCATCGATATTTAGTAACTCTGTACTGTAGTCTGCGTCCTGATTGGCCAATGTTTTGGCATTAGATTTTGTTGTTACTTAGACAAAATGGTATGAAGATGACAATAGTCGAGTAAATAGTCCAGTTTTAATCTTTTTTTTAAGGTTTTGTTTGTTTTGTGAATGTATGTTTTAAGTTCTGTATATGTTGGCATGTATAGCAGTCTCGTCGTGATGGACATTTGCATATACCTCCTGGGTTAGTGGTAGGGCTATTTTTATTTTAGCTCGAACAAGATACTCGTTAAGGTTGTTTGGTCGGCGGTCGCTCATCATGTGTGGTTCTGGAAAAGCTTTGAAGTTTTGTAGGATGTTGAAGCTGGATGTGAGTATGATCGAAGAAGACTCCGACGAAGTTGTCCGTTTTGGTTTTGTTGTGTTTTCCAACTGCTAACGACCATTGTAAACAACAGCTTTCGAATTCGGCTTTCCCACTGTGAGAAGATAAAGAGGCCTTTCAAATGTCAAAAGATGCATTGTCGCTATGAGAGACTTCGATCATGCATGGTTGCATGCAAGTATTTCGCACCGTTTTTCTTCACGCATGACCTCGATTCACCCCTGGGCTTTTTCCAAAGATTGACAGTTTTTAAAATGAATCTCATTTAAATCCGAGTTGCATGAATTTGCAGTTAAACGAAAATATATTTACAACAAAGTGCAAGTATGTTCATTGATGGTGAAAGTGCATGTCATGTCACAAAGGTTAACGACATTATAAAGTCAACCGGCACTACATGATTTATGATTGTAAACTCAAGCATCATACAAATCAGATGGCAGTTTTTACTAAAACTGTTGGGTTTGGATTACGGGTTTTCGTTATTTTGTTTTACCGTGATATATTTGCATGGATTTTTTCTGCTGAAATCCGAGAAGGTCATAGAAAAGCAGGCCTTTTGTCATATCAACAACAGCCGAATTAGTGCATTTTTAACGGTCAACAAGGGCCGAATTAGTCAATTCTCTTTTTTTGTTTTGTTGTGTTTTCCAACTGTCAACGGCCATTGTAAACAACAGCTTTTCGAATGCTGTCTTCCCACTGTGAGAAGACAAGGGACGATTTTCTGTGCACGTCATTTGCCAGAGTAGGACCCAGGAACTAAGACCCCGTTTTCACGGTACCGGATGAATATTCGTACGGATGAATATTAGTACGCTTAGTTGCGTTTACACGGTACCGTACTAAATTTAGTACGGATAGCCTTCCCGTTTACACGAGACCAGTTTCATGTGGCTTCACGGCGGATGTCACGTGATAACTGTGCGCATTAACAATTGCGCAGGTTTTTTATAAAGCGCGCCAAAAGGAGAACAAAATCAAAGTGCGCTCAAACTAGCCTTCCCTGCCTTGTGGACTACGTCTCCTTTACTTCGGTGCAAAATACAAGAGTTTACAATGTCGAAGCAAACACTAAACACAATGTTATCACACCATTAATAAAATTCTTCCACCAAGCACTAGTCCGTCCAGGTCTTTGCCAAAATCGGCGCTCTGTTCTATT